>CM065743.1:48352112-48354612 GCA_033310375.1 Conus canariensis | reverse complement strand
TGTGTGAGTGTGTGTGTGTGTGTGTGTGTGTGTGTGTGTGTGTGTGTGTGTGTGTGTGTGTGCGAGCGCACACACACATAGGTAGGTGTATGTGTATATGAAGGAGAGGAGGCTGAGAGAGATGATTTGGTTTTGTTTCTTCCAGAAGTGATGAACCGAATCGAGTCATGTTATTTATAGCCCAGCCCAGCCAGCAGTCCGCATCGTGTTTAGACTGACTGGATAATGCGGTGTTTACACTGACTGGATAATGCCGTGTTTACACTGACTGGATAATGCGGTGTTTACACTGACTGATAATCGGTGTTTACACTGATGGATAATGCGGTGTTTACACTGACTGGATATTGCGGTGTTCAGACTGACTGGATAATGCGGTGTTTACACTGACTGGATAATGCGGTGTTTACACTGACTGGATAATGCGGTGTTTAGACTGATGGATAATGCGGTGTTTAGACTGACTGGATAATGCGGTGTTTAGACTGACTGGATAATGTGGTGTTTAAATGTTTGTTATTGTTGTTATTATTACTATTATTATTATTATCATTATTATTATAATTTTTATTAGTATTATTGTATTATCATTATTTTTTGTTATTATTACTATGTTATTATTGTTTTTTTTTATAATAGTAATAATCATTATTATTAATGTTTTCTATAATAATTATTATCATTTTTGTTGTTGTCTTTGTTATAATCATCATCATCATCTGATTACTATTGTTATTATAATCATCATCGTCGTCGTCGTCATCGTCATCATCATCATTATCATAAGAGCTACTGCCATTTTCGCTTTTCAAAAATCTGGTTTTGAAGTGTAACTAGTGTGTTGATTGAAATCAATACTTATGTTACTAGTTTTCATAGTTAAAGACACATGACCCATGCCAAGGGATGTAGAATTTAGTTTGATATGACAGTTGAAGTAGTTGATAGAGTAACCGAGAAATGGCCAAGAGATGTAGTATTTAGTTTGATATGACAGTTGAAGTAGTTGGTATAGTAATGGAGAAATGGGCCAAGAGATGTAGTATTTACGGCAAAAGAAACAAACTGCAGCGTTACTGGAGCACGACAAAAAAGCAGAAGAGCACACAAAACAAAGTGTGAAGTAACGCAGTTTTAATGCACGACACAAAACAGGACAAGAAATTTTCGGCAAAATGCCTTCCTCAGCGACAAAAAAATACAGACATAAACATGCACAATACTCCCCTTGTGAAGCCAAAGTGGTGAATCACCACTTTGGCTTCACAAGGGGAGTATTGTGCATGTTTATGTCTGTATTTTTTTGTCGTTGCCGAAAATTTCTTGTCCTGTTTTGTGTCGTGCATTAAAACTGCGTTACTTCACACTTTGTTTTGTGTGCTCTTCTGCTTTTTTGTTGATGTAGTATTTAGTTTGATATGACAGTTGAAGTAGTTGATATAGTAACGGAGAAATGGGCTAAGAGATGTAGTATTCAATTTGATATGACAGTTGAAGTAGTTGATATAGTAACGGAGAAATGGGCCAAAAGATGTAGTATTTAGTTTGATATGACAGTTGAAGTAGTTGATATAGTAACGGAGAAATGGGCTAAGAGATGTAGTATTTAGTTTGATATGACAGTTGAAGTAGTTGATATAGTAACGGAGAAATGGCCAAAAGATGAGTATTTAGTTTGATATGACAGTTGAAGTAGTTGATATAGTAACGGAGAAATGGGCCAAAAGATGTAGTATTCAGTTTGATATGACAGTGGAAGTAGTTGATATAGTAACGGAGAAATGGGCCAAAAGATGTAGTATTTAGTTTGATATGACAGTTGAAGTAGTTGATATAGTAACGGAGAAATGGGCCAAAAGATGTAGTATTCAGTTTGATATGACAGTTGAAGTAGTTGATATAGTAATGGAGAAATGGACCAAAAATGTAGTATTTAGTTTGATATGACAGTGGAAGTAGTTGATATAGTAAACGGAGAAATGGGCTAAGAGATGTATATTTAGTTTGATAGACAGTTGAAGTAGTTGATATAATAACGGAGAAATGGGCCAACAGATGTAGTATTCAGTTTGATAGACAGTTGGAGTAGTTGATATAGTAACGGAGAAATGGCTAAAGTGTAGTATTTAGTTTGATATACAGTTGGAGTAGTTGATATAGTACGGAGAAATGGGCTAAGAGATGTAGTATTTAGTTTGATATGACAGTTGGAGTAGTTGATATAGTAACGGAGAAATGGGCTAAGAGATGTAGTATTTAGTTTGATATGACAGTTGGAGTAGTTGATATAGTAACGGAGAAATGGGCTAAGAGATGTAGTATTTAGTTTGATATGACAGTTGAGTAGTTGATATAGTAACGGAGAAATGGGCTAAGAGATGTAGTATTTAGTTTGATATGACAGTTGGAGTAGTTGATATATAGAACGGAGAAATGGGCTAAGAGATGTAGTATTTAGTTTGATATGACAGTTGAAGTAGTTGATATAGTAACGGAGAAA
>CM065743.1:48342112-48347112 GCA_033310375.1 Conus canariensis | reverse complement strand
TTAGATTGAGGCTTGATGCCTTTAAAACCAAATTCTGTAAACATGTGACTTGTATTTGTGGCCAGCAAATCACTCCGTTCCATCTACTTTTTTGTGCGATAGAATGAAACCCTATTTACCTGCTTGGTTGTTGAACACTGAACCGTCGATGTCAGTCTTTGAAGACGTCATCTCTAACGAATCAAACATTTTTGAAGTTGTTCAAGGACTGATTAAGAGCCCTTTTGGACATTTACTTTAACGTCTATGTTATTTTCCCCATCTTGGTGTTAGTTGCTTATTTAGTGTTTCTTTTAAAGTCTTGGATTCAGTTATGTGGTGTTTTTTTCTTTTTCTTTTTCTTTTTTTTTTATCTAGGCCTAATTGCATTATACATACCTACGTACGCCCAAAATCAACATCAACCGTTCGCATGCATACACCCAAAAACATCACATGCACACACACACATAGCACTTACATACTGTTTAAGATCACTGTTAGGTGGATAGACGTTAAATTAAAGAACGAACGAACACACACAGAGGCAGATGCTAGCGTGAGCGTCGGCATCTACAGAGCACACACGCTGACACACGACACACACACACACACACACACACACACACACACACACACACACACACAAGAAAGAGACAGACAGACAGACAGACAGACAGACAGACAGACAGACAGAGACAGATTGACAGAGAGAGAGAGAGAAATAACACAACTGAAGCCACCCCACTATCTCACACACGCACGCGCGTGCACACACACACACACACACACACACACACACACACACACACACATACAGATGCGCGCACGCGCTGGTAAAGAGAGAGAGAGAGAGAGAGAGAGAGAGAGAAGAGAGAGAGAGAGAGACATCTTAAATTAAACACACACACACACACACACACACACACACACACACACACACTGGACAAAACAGTGACTGAGAGTTTCGGAGCGCAGGTCTCTCACCCAGCCTGTGTTCAGTAATCGGCACCGTACAGTTAGTTACAACACAGCCAGGCATTCCACCGTACAGTTAGTTACAACAGAGTCAGGCATTCCACCGTACTGTTAGTTACAACAGTCAGGCATTCCACCGTACAGTTAGTTACAACACAGTCAGGCATTCCACCGTACGTTAGTTACAACACAGTCAGGGCCAGTTCACCGTCTTGTAAAACAGTGCTTAGTACTAGTTCCAGCTCTTTTACCCTTTAGTCACCCAGTCACGCTGTCATTCAAAGCCAGTGAATCCAGACAGTTAATGTAGAGTTGGATGAGTTGAAGGAGCGGGGAGGGGTGGGGGGAGGAGGGGGCGAGGGGGGAAGGGGTGTCTCGGGTTTTGAAATCCCACTTCCCGTTTGGTAACAAAGGCGCAACATATATCCTTTGCAGATTTCGAAAGTTGACGAGCGGCATCTGTGACCCCCCCCCCCTCCCCCCCTCCCCAACACCTCCTTCTCCTCTACCCCTTCCCCCTCTTCCACCCCCTTCACCCATCGCCTCCATCCTTCACCCTCCCCTATACTCGCACTGGGAAGATCATCATAACCCGTCCTCCCCCTCCCTAATTCGGAACGGCTGGCTCCTTCCCTTACGCCTTCACCTCCACCCTCCTTCCTTCATGTAACTGATAATTAGCCTATGGCCTAGCGCGTTGGCGGGCAGTCGTTACGGCAAGTAGCAGCCTGGTAGACACACACATAGGCCTACACACTCTCTTTCTCTCTCCCCTCTCTCTCTCTCTCTCTCTCTCTCTCTCTCTCTCTCCACACACACACACACACACACACACACACACACACACACCACACCACACACACAACGACACACAACACCACACAACACACACACACACACACACACACACACACACCACACACACACACACACACACACACACACACACACACACACACACACACACACACACACACACACACACACACACACACACACACACACACACACACACACACACACACACACACACACACACCTGTCTTAGAGCATTTTCATACAATTTCTGTCCTGATCTCAGTGACCATTCCCACAGACCATGCGTTGCGACCTTCATGCTTAAGTTCCTATCTTTCTTTTCTCACATGAGAATGACTTGATGGCTTTTCCTCTCAGGAAGCATGTTGTAAGCAACATTGGTGCCATTCCTTCCTGTGAGAATGACTTGATGGCTTTTCCTCTCAGGAAGCATGTTGTAAGCGACATTGGTGCCATTCCTTCCTGTGAGAAAGGATGCAGTTTTCATGTCTGGTAAGGGCAGCAGCTGGGTCAGTTGACTCTCACAATAAGAGAGAGAGAGAGAGAGAGAGAGAGAGAGAGAGGAGAGAGAGAGAGAGAGATGTGGTAACGGATGAGGAAAGATAGGGAGCTCAGGGAGAGACAGAGAAACAGAAAAAGAAGGAATAAAAGGATGACAAAAAAAAGACAGGCAAACAGGTTGTAATTTTGAGTAGGGGAGACTCGTGTGTGTGTGTGTGTGTGGTGTGTGTGTGTGTGTGTGTGTGTGTGTGTGTGTGTGTACGTACGTACGTGCGCGCGTGCGTGCGTGCATGCGTGTGTGTGTGGGTGACCTCAGTTCATGTTATTTATAGTCTAGCCGACTTCAAAGGCTATAAATAGGGCTGCCCTTGTGTAATGATGATGATGATAATGGTGCATGTGTGTGTGTGTGTGTGTGTGTGGTGGTGGGCGCATATGTATTTGTGTGTGAGTTGGGGGATAGGGAGTGAGCATGTTTCCGAGGACATTTTGATTTCTGATTTCTGTCCCAGCACTCCCATTTTCATACATCTCAACCTGTGAAGTATCAGGAGAGTCTGGCCCCGAGATTTCTCTTCACAGAATATTTTTGTTTAATTTCCTGAAAATTCGGTTGCAATACGTTTTGTTTTTTTAATTTTCCCCCTAAACATTTTAAATTATTAGAATTAAATCGAATCAGAATACGCTGTACAGATGAAGTTTGGTGTTTACAGCTGGTCAGAGCTTTTTTGTAACACAGCATCACAAGCGGAAGGTAAACTGCAACTGTGAGTTCTATGTGGTTGGGACAGCACCTCTTAATTCTTTACTTCATGACGAAAAAAGAAATGCGTGAACATCTTAATGTCGCCATAAGAATTGACTTGGTGTGGTCACGGAACATTTGACGTGCTCATAGAAAACCTTGTCTATTAAAATGAGGGCACAGTACACGGTTAGCCTTTTTTTTTGTAATGTTAGTGTCTCAACCACAGCTTAATTATACACCACACACACACACACACACACACACAACATATATATATGCGCGCGCGTGTGTGTGTGTGTGTGTGTGTGTGTGTGTGTGTGTGGTTGTGTGTGTGTGGGCGAGGGAGGACGTAGGGGGACCATCTCTAAAGTTACGAATATATTTACGAACAAACGTAGTCGTCGTGAACGCCTCCCCCCCCCCCCCCCCCCCCCCCCCTCCTTTTTTAAAGTTACAAACTTTCTTTTCGCTATGAATCAGTTCATATCTCAAAAGAACTCACCACAGACCATTTAATTAACTGCACAGTCATTATTCCACCACAGTCATTCATGCACCGCATACACACACACACACACACAACACACACACACACACACACACACACAACACACACGCATGGGCCCGTACCCATGCACCTATGCACACAAATATACATACATACACTCACCACACACATATATACAGTGACAATAATGACACAATATCAGGTCTCACCAGGCAATGCACAGGACATTTGCTATGTCGCAGCCATGAGACACTCTTCATTCAGTCATCAGTAAGAAAAAAATAAATCATCAGCTTTAAAGTGGTCTCCCAACTTAGCAGATGTGGTGTAGCGTATATGGACTAACCGCACGCAGAGAGACCTCCTTGTTGACACTCGAACTGCATTTAAAGTGTCGACAGACTGGTTGTGTCTGCGTTTTTTGAGATCGTTCTCAGCACAGAACTCGAGACCCACAAATCCTGATCAGAGAAAGCGGTTCGGCCTGCCCCAACTGTCGTCTGCTCTTCTACAACCGCCATTTGCAAACATTCCCACCGCCATTTGCTTCATTCGCACTGATACTGTCGGTGATTTACGGCCTGCTCTTCAGGTTACTGCTGGCTTTAACAAAAAGTCCACTGATAACTGATTACTGTGCTAAAATATTCCAAACAAGCAGCTCACAGACAATAAATGGCATGCACGTCGTAGTCATTCAAAACAACTGGCAAACGGACTAGCACGCACATTGTAGTAATCAACATCCTGTTTTCATCATGACGCGTTGTTTGTGCTCTCTCTCTCTCTCTCTCTCTCTCTCTCTCTCTCTCTCTCTCTCTCTCTCTTCATATCATCATCATCATCATCATCATCATCAGTACTGTATAGAGCTTTAATGCTGTGCGGTTTGTTAGTACCCATCGACTTTAAAACATGTGCATGTCTGTGTTTGTACCGCTTCTCGTCAACCGGTGTTGTCTCTTAATTCAAGAAAAGTCAAAGGATTTTTTTTCTTTCTGACGCTGCTAACGAGAGTTAAATATGCGCCATGTTTGGATGGGGTGGGGGGCAGAGGTTGAAGAGGATAATAATATGGCGGATAGAAGGTAGGAAGGA
This sequence comes from Conus canariensis, assembly GCA_033310375.1. Classification (NCBI taxonomy): domain Eukaryota; kingdom Metazoa; phylum Mollusca; class Gastropoda; order Neogastropoda; family Conidae; genus Conus; species Conus canariensis. Next base: position 48,342,478 of record CM065743.1, on the reverse strand, counting down.
GGGTGGAAGGGGCGAAGATCACGACAGGGTAAAGGGGAGGGTGCAGGTCCTGTATGAGCGCGCGTGAGGTAAGTTTGCGTTTGAGGTGTACAGCCTTGCTAGGAAATGACAACTTGGCTTGAAAGAGTTAGCATCCTTACCAATCTAAGTGACAGAATAATCATCAAGTTGATTGTGGTCGCTATCGAGGAAGAAGAAGAACATTTATTCTACTTTAATTTGTATTGCATACATTTAGGCGCGTGCACACACACACACACACACACACACACACACACACACACACACACACACACACGCACGCACGCACGCATGCACATACACACGCACACACACACGCACACACGCACACAAACACGCACACGC
>CM065743.1:48324612-48339612 GCA_033310375.1 Conus canariensis | reverse complement strand
GGTGGTATTACTTCATGCATGTTGTTATCATAATCGATTTCCTTTTTTAAACTTTTGATTCTACTCTTAAATGTAGAATTCATAGAAGCAGTATATATTATTTCAAAGCCATGATACAATGTGTGTTTAAATGATAAAGTTTTGCAAAGTTTTAGTATGTATACATGATAAGTATGTTTATGACAATGTTCATACGTATTTGATGTTCTCTCCATTCGAGTTTTGTGATAATAGTTGCACCTGACCCAATTTCTCTTCTTTTTTTTTTCTTTTTTGAGACAACAAAATGTTTCTTGGTAGACCTAATCTTTCCTGCTTTTATCTTATCAGAATATACTATAAGGCACCAAACAATACAAGCAATAGAATTTTGTGTATGAGTCATGTTCAAGTCATGACAAACATACTTTTCTTAATGCAGTGTTTCGAATGTAAGGGAGAGAATGTCAATATCTATGGTTCTATTCCACCAAATCTTATTTTGCACGAAAACCCCCCTTTTCACATACAAATCACGTCCTTCACATATCAGTTTTGGCCAAAATTAACACCTGTTTTTTAAACAAAATTAACACCCCAAAACCTCCAAAAATTGACGTAATCAGTACTTTTAAAAATGGGGGGTTTTCGTGCAAAATAAGCTGTGGTGATATAGAACCCTAGATATTGACATTCTCTCTCAGCTATCAACGTCCGCAAGACTTAGCCCTTACTACTTCCAGCACCATTAATAAGTCAGAACAAACAACTAGACCTCCATCTTGATTAGTTATTTTTACATCTAATGAATTTATAGCTCCCTCAATTAATTCTTTAAATTGATTGTCTCCATCAAACGTATATAGCTGATAATCGCAAAACCCCGCCTTAATTGACGGCAAAACCTTTAGAACTGTAGATGGATTGCCATTAAACAAATTAGTATTTGTTTTTAACTGTTGTAAATGGACACACAGCATCGGGTTAATTAGAAAATCAGAAGGTTTATTGCCTTCAAACTGATAGATACCTTCTCTTGTGCTAAATTTATAAGATTTGTCACTATCATAAAAGCCCAGGATTTTAGCTAGGCCTTTAGGGAAAGTGTACTCCCTTCTTTCCTCTAGTGGAAAATTCATAGTAATTCTAAGGTTCGCCTCGTTAATTGTTAACAATATGCCAAAATCGTTAAGCACTTCTTTTAAAGAACAAAAGTTGTAATAACCATCGGGTATTTGTATATGGCTTATTTGATTGCCTTGCTCGTCATCAACATTAATCCAGTTATTTTGAGCTCCTTCAGATATGTTAACCCACATAACTTTAAAACCAATTTCTCTAAGGGCAATCCTACAACTCCCGCTCCAATTGGTAATTGGGTACGCTAAGAACACACGTTCGTTTTGCTTGGTTATATAGATGTACATCTTTTTTATAACTATTTTAAAAACTATTTAAAAATGAAGCCTTTTAAATATAATGAAAGTGCCACCTACAATGTAGGGGCGTTTTATAACCCCAAATCTTTGGACTTCAGTAGCCTAACAATTGCAGTAGATGGATCATACGGCTTCCAAGTTAGACTTGTAAACCCACTAACTAGATATTTAAATCCTCCAATAAAGAGTGACAGAGTGCCATCAGCATGGTCATCTCGCCCTATGGCTTTTTTCAGAATCAGTTAAATTTTGCCATTTACTGCGCAACCACAGGCTGCGGTGTTTCATATGCAAACTATTTAAACCACCCCAATCTTTTAGTAAGGTCAGTATATAACTTTCATGTTTATTATCAGTACAGACGAATACTAACTGAACTACAAGTACGCCTCCCCAATGACAACGCGTTTAATCCATTTCTCAGCCCCATGGACAATAATACATATGAAAGAATCTGCAACGAATTTAACATTAATCCTCTTCAACTGACTTTAGACAAAAGTTAGACCGCAATCATGGGCTAGGCACATTGTATTTGTGGGGTACAAAAAGAGAATATACTTATGACTACTGGCCAGGCCACACCTCTTTTCAACCAAACAAACAAGTTCGATTAGGATCCATAGAACAAAAACATCCTAATGCTTGGGCAACATTTATCTTAGATGAAAGTAAAGGTCTAACAATGCCAGGAGTGCAAAGGCTTAATGACTCCATAAGGACATACGTTTGGTGTCTATTAGGAGCACAAGCACAGACTAAATCTAGCATAGTAGATCAATCTACAGGGTTTGACGCCAGAAAACAATTTCTAGCCAATTTAGAAGATGCTATTAACTGTGCTGTTGATTTGCCTGCTTGCCTGCCAGCATACAAAGGTATCAAAACGTTCTTTCACATGCTAGGTCAAAGGTTGACTTTGTTGTTGGTCATGGATTATACATGCTGCCTTCTGACCTTAGACTACAGATTGGCATGATACAGAATTATAACAATGAAATCCTCATAGCTGGAGACGATCAAAACTTAGGGCACAATCAAGGCTTAAACACAAGGCCTGCTCCATCCATTTTAAAAAAAGTACCTATCCTTGAAGAAAGCGATCCAGTTATAAGCGTCCCACAGCCAGAAAGCGATCCGCCACCAGTTATAAGCGTCCCACAGCCAGAAAGCGATCCAGTTATAAGCGTCCCACAGCCAGAAAGCGATCCAGTTATAAACGTCCCACAGCCAGAAAGCACGCCACCTGTTGATCTGCCTCACCTCGACAGACACGCTAGCGAAAAGACGGCCCTTGTTGTGTTTTTAACTTTTACTGGACTAGTCATACTTTATTTTACTAAAAATTAAACCGGCAGCCAGCACCCCCAAAGTCCACAGATTGTTAGCCATATAACCAACCACTTTGCCTATTGTAGACAAAACCCAACTAACAACACCGCCTATTATGCCAGGCAGAGCATTAAGAGCTTTAGCTGCTAACTTCTTTAATAAGTTTGCTAGATGATGCAATTGTTTTCTAATCCAACTTTTACCAGGCTGAGGCGTTGGAGGCGCTACTGACCCTGTTGGCGCACTGCCGGTTAATGCATAAACCAGTGTAGAGATAGCAAACCCAACGGCCGTTAATATACTAACTATTATAATCCCCTGCTCTCTGAACAGAGTCCTTATTCTTTCTGCTAGCGTAGTATTTTCATAAATCATTTTGTTTATAGTTTCTCTGATTCTGCTTATTTGGGTTGCTATTTTTTCTCTGTTAATATACAACGCTGCTAACACGTTTGCCTTTTCTTTCATTAAATCCTGTATTTTTGCCTGTATTCTAGCCTTTTCTTCTACTCCTAAATTGTTATCATCTGCATCGGCCAGTTTATTTTTTTCTTCGTCTATCTCTCTTTTTAGCTCATTAAATTTTACTAAGTTGTTTTTTAGTTCTTCGTTCGTAGCTGTTAAAGCAGACTTAATATTCAGAGTTCACGCAGAGCAGTTCTAATATCCCTGAGTTCACTCGTAGACAATGGAGGATCAACAATTGTTTTTAAAGCTGTTTCTTCTTCTTCAGGACTCAGCTCACCTTCTCTTTGCCTAGGCGAACCACCAATTGGCCCCTCAATAAACTCGTCTCAAGTTCTATTATTGCTTCATCTGTTTTTGACCTACCTCTGGAATAGTGGCGATTTCTATTTCAGATCGTGTTGGCAACAACCGCCCCATTTTATGTAAAAGTCTAACAGCATCAGACCTTAGTGCTGTAATGTTTAATCGTTCTGCATCAGCAGCAGGGAGGTCTCGTCTAATTGTACTTAGACTTAAAAACTTGGTTGCGTTTGGTTTTGTAGTAACTCTTACGCGGCCTTCACTAGTCCTAATATACAAATGGCCGTCATCTTCTTCAAAATCGTTAAGATCAAGTATTTCTGGCAGCTCCCGTCCTATACTTTTATAGAATGATTCAATTCGTTGTTGCAATAGTTCGTGACGCTGTCTAGGGAGTGAAGAGCCTACTCCTAAAAGTTCTTGACGAGCATAAGGAGTGAAGAACCTACATCTTGAGGCTGTCTAGGGAGTAAAGGACGTGCTTCTGCCCCTCAAGTTCATCTTGTATTGAACGACCTGACTCTATTTCATTTCTTCTTCAATAGGACTAAGCGCGTCAAAATCTTCATCAGCCATATTTTATATTTATATTTTTTTTGTTTTATAAAAAATGAACTCATACGGTTGCGACCTCGATCCATACAGAAAAGAGAAGGAACCCCACGGCGTAAAAGGTATAAGGCAGACTGTAATTAGTGTAAATACCCCATCAACAGTTCAGCCCGGACAAACTTTAATAGTTAAGTTCCCTGATCTTGGCGCTGGCGATGTTATAATGCCAGGCACTGCTAAACTTTCATTCAAAATAGATATTACATCGGAAGATCCTAATGCTGCTGTTGTTGCTAATTTGGGCAGGGCAATCGTTAATCATATAGCAATCAAACTGGAGGGCAGAGAAGTCTTTGTACTAGGCGAGGCAGACATTTTTGCCCTCTATTCTGACCTATGGCTGCCTAAAAAAGAAAGAAAAGAGAAAGTTTATCAGGGAATACAAAATCCAAACGGTCTCAAGCACAGAGTTGGAGCGGAGGATGCAAAGGATGATGTTAAAGATGAAGCAGTAGCAGAAGCATTTGGCAACAGATTCTGCATCCCTCTAGATTTTGAGCTGTTAAAGACGCATATGCCATATTACCAAGGTGCACTAAAAGAAAAACTTACATATGAACTGACATTTAATCCTAGCAGTTCTGTTGTTTTGTCTGAAGATCCTGAAGCTAAATACACAGTCAGCGACATTTCTCTTGAGTTTGATGTTGTTACTAACCCTGAACTGGCCAGAACAATCTTAACCCAGTATAAAAATAAAACAGTTATTTATTATGAAAGAGTTATACACTCCACTACAGAAAATAGAAACAAGCGAGACACTCTCTGGAACATACATCTAAATCAGTCTCTGAAGTCTTTAAAAGGAATTTTGTTTTTGTTTACTGAAGGAACAACTCCTTTTCATAGAGAATCAGAAGCGTTTTATAATCCAAAAATTGAGAAGGTTGACTGTGCAATAAATGGTAAGTCTGATCAGTTGTATTCGGGTCGCGGACTTTTACCTCACCAACACTTTGATGAAATAAGAAAGTTATTTGCTGGAGGTAGGCAAAGAGATCCTGCAGTTGATCGTGTATGTAAAAAACTTCGCCTTTATGATGTAAGACTCGAAGACTACTTAATAACTAAATATGGGCTGTGGCTGGATTTTAGATCCACATTTGACAACAGATTGTTTGGAAGTGGAGAAAGGGTGGGGCAAGATGGCATAAAAATAAATATTCACAAGAAAGCAGACGGAAACGCCCCAATAAAAATTCATATTTTTATGGTTTGTGACGCTCAGCTAAACATTGAAGAAAACAGGCTAAAAGATGTGGCTTATTAAAATGCAGAAGAAATATTCTAATAAAAACAGATGGATAGTTTGAAGTTTCTGCCCAAAGATCCGCACTGTTCTCTTATCTGCGGGATTACTGGGTGTGGGAAAACTGTCTTTGTACTTGATTTGTTACAAACAGTCTACAGGTTTCATTACGAGCACATTGTTATATTCTGCACAACCATTAAGCACAACAAGTCTTACAAAGAAAGGAAGTTTATTTGGACAGACGATAATATATTTTTAGTTGATCCTAGCGACAAACTGAGCGACTGTTTAGAACATTACTATAGGCTATTTGAGGGAACTGAAACACTGTTTATTATTGATGACTGCTCAGCTGAACGAGACATTGTTAAAAAAAGAAGGTCTTTGTCTAGGCTAGCCTTTAGTGGTCGCCACGCCTTAGTTTCTGTGTGGCTCTTAACTCAAAAATACAATGCTGTCTTAAAAGACTTTAGATCGCAGTTAAAATCAGTCATCTTATTCTATACTAAGGACAGGGATAGTTTTGAAGAATGTTTAAGTGAAAATTATATAATCAGGGACAAAGATGAGTTAAAAAAAATAAAAGAGCAGTTAGAAAAATCTAAGCACGCTAAGCTATGCTTACGGACTGACCCCCCAGTTCAATACGTTTGTTTATTGTAGATTGTTTATTATAAATTGTTTATAACAAATTGTTTATTATAATTTTAATATTAAAAAGAATGTCTCGAGGGCCAGAATCAAAAGCGCAGCTAGCTCCTAAATGCACTGCAGTAGAGCTAAAAGACCTAGCAGACACAACTGAGTTTGATTTAATAGGAGTTCCAGGAAATGTTTATGGATTTGAGTACACTGACGATGGGGTTTACAAACGAACAGAAATTGAAGATAAAAAACGACAGCAGTATCCTAACCTGGAAGAGATAAGAAATCTAAGAACAAACGATTTTGGCAAACACGAATACAAACTTCATAAACGAGAGAATGCTTGGGCGTTGCTTCCTGAAATTGCTTGGAATTTAAAGTTTGAACTACGAAGCCCTAATGTATACTTTGATAAGAAAAACAATTTTAGAAAAGCTTTGAATGCAGGCCCCTTTCTTGTTAGCCTGGTCCCAGGAACACAACAGAAAAAACAGATTGAAATAACTAGGCAGGGTTCTGAATATATGCTAAAGAGAAAGAGGCCCTTAGCTGAAGTGGGGGATGACACCGTTGGCTTAGAGTTTACTCCAACGCTACAGTCACTGCCTAGGCAAATGACGATGCTTTTTCGCTTATTTATTACTCCAAGGGAGGCTGATTCTAGTTTGCCAGAACATACGTTAATTAGAGGCATACAAATAAAGGCTGAAAACTTGGATGCCCCTCTGAAGCTCGCCATTGTTATTACTAAAAACGGAGATGAAATAAACACCCTTGTATCATCTGACAAGGTTACTGTGATGGTTGACAAAGACAAACTAACAGTACTTGACTTTATTTTCATTAAGTATGTTGATTTTATTGCGTTTTACTCTGTTGATGAAGTGCTGCCAGAAGAATTAATAATAAGAAGAATGTATAAGATTAATTAAAAAAATAATCTTAATTAAAAATGGAGGTTCAAAAGTTTAGGTTAGAACAAATAACCGAACTTCAAGAAGAAATAGAAAGTGACTTGGATAAGTATAGGGCTACTAGAAAGAAATATGCTAAAGCTTTACATACTCTTTCTTATGTAATTACTGGCTCATCAGCTGTAGCTAGCGTAAGTGCCGGGTCTAGTGTTGCTCTTTTAGCTACTGGGGCCGGGGCGCCAGCCTCTTTAGCATTAGGGAGCCTTGGACTAGGTTTAGGCGCCATGTCTATGATTGTGAGTGCTGTTTTAAAAAAGATTACACCTAAATTACAAAAGCACACTGCCATTGTAGCCCTAGCATCGGCAAAACTTTCTTCATTAAAATTAAGAATAAGCAAATCAATACAGGATAAAAACATTACAGACGAAGAATTTCAGAAGCTTATGACCGACGGTGAGGATTACAGGCGACAAAAAATTGAACTTCAAAAGGAGTGGAGAAAGACTTTTACTTCACAACAGGTAGACACTGGTGCAATTAAACAGAACATTGAAAAACAAACGCATGATTGGTTAAACCCAAAATAGGTTAAAAAAAATAAGATGTGAACTAAAATAAATAAATCATAAGTTTAGCAAAAAAAATAAATTATAAGTTTAGCAAATACTTTTTTTTTTTTTTTTTAACTAATCGGCGCCGTGTTTGGCGGGACAACTTGCAACTCTTCACGAACAAAGGATCTTTTAGGGGCGGGCCTTTTAGACGCAGTAGCACCGCTAGAAGAAAGAGTCTCTCTTAAATAATACACGGGAGGGGTTGTTTTCATAATTCTTTCAACTTCATATACATCTACGCTCCATATGGGGTCTGTGGCTCTAATTCTAACATCGCCTTCTGCTTCTCCTGGCGCATACAAGTATCTTACTTTTAATCCAAACGGCAAGAGTTTCTGAGTACCCTGCACATTTTCAGTAATGCTAATTTTTTTTAATTTAATTGCGTTCACCGGTTTAAGGCCTGTTGCTTTAAATTCTTCATTGTTCATGGCGCGTAAGACTGCTGGCAATCTCCTAACCCATTCTGTGTTGCGTTCCCCGTCCATAAGGTCTCTGTGATATTGATAGGTAAACAGGCGCTCGGCCAGATTCTTATTAAAGTTTTCTACTAGGGCTTGTGATCGATGGTTGCCTGGGATCCCTCTCTTAACTGTAACCCGGTGTCTTAAAAACAACTGGTTTACAGCTCCTTTAAACTCTTTCCCATCATCAACTTGGAATTACCTAGGATACTTTAATGGACCTCGCATGTATATTTGTTGTAAAGCCACAGCCACGGCAGTTGAGCTTTTATCCGTTAAGGCTCAGCGTCTTTGTACCTCGAAGCCATGTCAACAACCGTAAGAGCATACTTAAACTTTTTTCTTCTAACTTTGTCATGTGGAAGATACAACAAGTCCATCTGGTGGGTGTCATTAGGAACTGAATTAACAAATCTAGGCCTTATTATTCTTTTTGGGGCAGGCAGATATATTTGCCAAATTGCTTGTTTTGAAAGCCAGTCTTTCGCTTCTGATTCAGACACCCTAGCAGCTTTACTCAGTTTATCAATAGCAGCCTTTCCTTTCCAATACCCTCCAGGAGAATAATATATTTTGTACTTCGTATTGTACTTTGTATCGCCCATAAGGGACTGTTTTTTATTACATTTTAACTATGTTTTTAGATTGAATATGCAAGAAGAAAGATTGCTCCCATAGCACCTATAATAAAGCCTATTTCTACCATTTTCTGATCCTCAGACGGTTCATAAAAGTCAGACAGTTCTGGCGGCGGCGATGTTAGAAACTTCTTTCCTGTCACTAAGTAATACTCATTCATTGCTTGGTCAACGTCTGTAAATGTGTGCTCTGCATGACCCTGTTCTCTTAACTTTTTATTAATAAAGTCTAAGTGAGCAATTCTCCTTTTCTCGTAAGCGTCTCTTGCCTTAGCTAAATCTTCCATTGCCTTGTTATGGCGTTCTCTTTCTTCATCGGACCGCAATTTACTAAACATATAATTGCTGCCAGAGAAGGCCAACGCATTAACAATAGCTCCTCCCACCATCAGAACCAATCCAGACATCTTTTTATAAATCAATATTTTCTAGATTAATCTGCCTAAATGCATTAATCTGCTATGCATTAATCTGCTAGCATTAATCTTTCTATGCATTATCTGCCTATGATTAATCTGCCTATGCATAATCTGCCTATGCATTAATCTTTCTATGCAAATTAATGTATTTATCTTCTGGGGATAATCCCCTGTGCAACAAGAAAGTCTTTTGAGGCAATCCCTGCAGTAATTACAACTATAACCTTAACAACATCCTCAATGTCTAACCTTCCTAGATCCGCCGGCTTCATTTTAAACATGTTTTTTGCTAGCACGCTATAACCAATACTAAGGCCGCTAATTACAGCAGAATGGTAAATCGTATTGATAATCTTTTTTTCACTCATCTTTTTATTAACTAAAAAAATAATTAAAATAATCATAATACGAAAGACTGTCTATGTGCTTTTTAATCAAATAATCTTTTGTTGTTAAAGCTAAAAATAAGGCCGCAACTAGCCTTGGCGAATCTTCTATCTTTCCCATGTTGGGCGGTTTTATTCCTAGCAAACATTTTGCGAGGGTTGAATAGACTATAACACCAATGATAGGCACTGCATAATTAACCAGCGTTAAACTCATGGTTTTAAAAGTATTATATTATTTTTTATTGCTTTTAAAAATGGATTGTGACGAACTATTAAAGTGTGAGGAGCAGGCGGGCTACTCCGTAGACCTCTGCCATAAAGAAAGATTATACTCTCTGGCCCGCATGTGGAAAAACTAACAGTATTTAGGGTTGAACTAAGTATCGAACAGATTCAGCAATTGTCTACATCAGACGTTGAGAAGTATTACGCCAGGTACGAGGCACAGCTAGGATCAAAAATGGTTAATCGTGGGGCAGACAATGATTAGTTTATATGCTAAGTTAGTAAGTAAGATAGCGCCGGTTGATTCAGAAGAAGATTTAAAATATGACTTATCACAAGATCCGGTTTTAACAAAGTCATTAGAGTCTCTAGGATGTGACATGTATTATAGATTTGGAACGATGTTATGTCCATTCATCATGGGATTAATTACTTTTAATCATATTAATTTTAATCATATTAATTTTAATCGCAATAAAAAAAATGAGCGATCAGGAGAAGAAGACTTCGCAGGAGCAGAATGCGCCGCAAGTGAGTGTCCCACAAGAGAGTGTCCCACAAGTGAATCTACAGGCGAGTGTCCCACAAGTGAGCAGTGTTACTAAGTCTAAAAGTGCTGGGCGTGTTGAGGCTGGTCGTAAACTAGCTGAATGGAACAGACTGCAAAAAGCAAACCAAGCAGCAAAACAAAAATTATTAGATAGTAATACAACATCGCCGCCGTCAACAACAACGCAATTAACAACACACAATCACAATCAAGCGATAAGATGTATTATTATGTATTTGCTGCTGTTGTTGTTGGTGGGGGTTTTTTAGCATACAAATGTCTAACGCCATACTTAGCAGCAGCAAAGTCACAAACCCCCCAGTAAAAGAAGAAGAACCAACTTCTGTAAAAAAAGTACAACCTCCTGCTGTAGACCCATTTTCTATGGAATAGTTTTTTAAAGAACTAAATAAAGTACAAGTTAAGAACTAGATAAATACAAGTTAATTTACAATTATTTTTTTATTATTTTAGATTTAAAAAATGGCTGCCGAACTCAGTGAATCTGATTTAAAGAATTGTAATGAACTATTTGACGAAACAATGAAAGTGTTAAACATCGATTTTAGTGAATTTGGGTTTGAGAATGATGTAAACAATATAATAAAAGATCATAGTGAACTATTTGACGAAGCAATTAAAGTGATGAACATTGACTGTAGTGATTCAGAAAAAGCTAAAATATTGGCAGGCGTTATTGTAAGGTTAACGTGTCTTGAAGTGTTGCAGCGCTTGGGAGAAGAATAAAAAGCCCGTTTACTTACTTTTATTTACATTTATTTTTTTAATTTACGTAAATATTGTGGGGTTAAAAATGAGCCCCCCAAGTGAGCCCGAGTTTGAAATACTACCCCCCAACAACGTACAGTTGAAAGGTAGTCGCAAATCATTAAACAATAGGGCCATTGACTTAAACATGGACATTATTAGCCCTAAAAATGTTCATGAAAGCGTGGAACATGCTATCTCTAAAATCCCAGTCTCTCTTCAAATTAACCCGCCAGTAAAAGTGATGTTAGCTATTCTGATTGAATATATAACCCTTGATGGCAGTAGTGTGCAAGTCTGGGTTTCAACTATACAGAAAAAAGTTACTAGCTATCACAGCTTTACACCTGGCTGGGCTAAGTACATGCTTACACAGTTTGACCATGCGGTTGGAAAAGCGAAAACGTGCGGTTCCGCTTGGGCTGAAGGAACAGTCCTTGAAATTAAATTGAGGCAAATAAAGTTCTATGATATAGTTGACAATTCTTACATCTCTCCCCGAGAGAGTTAGTCGGCAATTCTTACATCCCTCTCCCGAGAGAGTTAGTCGGCAATTCTTACATCCCTCTCCCGAGAGAGTTAGTTCTTAAACGAGCAGCCTTAAATATACATAATTCAGATAACTTATGTTTTATGTGGTGCGTTTTGGCACACTTACATCCTGTTAAAAAGCATCCAGACAGAGTATCTAATTATTGGCAGTATAAAGATAGCCTGAACTTTGATAACATAACCTTTCCAGTGAGCATAGAAAGCATATCTCAGTTTGAAGAGCAAAACAAACCAGTAACCGTAAACGTATATACATGGTCTGCAGTAGACAAATTACAGCCTATAAGGGTCTCTCCCGAAGCTCCCCCTTTAGGCGAATCACTTAAGAATCATGTAGACTTGATTCTGTTTGCAGACAGTCTAAAGAGCCACTATGTATTAATTAGAACAATGAGCAGACTTCTGGCTTATACTACAAAGGATCTTGCTAAACAAGGACTTTGTAGAAGGTGTTTGGTTAGAATTCCGTCTATAAGGCGGCTGACAAACATAAGAAACATTGTAAAAGTTATGAAGACTGTAAAACCGAACTTCTTACGCCTCCGCCCGGGTCTAAAGTCAGGTTTAAGAACATACGAAAAATGCAGATGAGCCCATACGTAGTCTATGCTGACTTTGAGTCAATCTTGCCGCAGTACTACGGCCCTCAAGAACGGACACAACAAAAAACAACCTTATTATCTTGTCATCAGATCTGTTCTTATGCGTTTGTTGCTGTTAGGTCAGATGGCGGACACACACAGCCGGAGATTTACAGAGGCCCCGACGCAGCTAATCAATTTTTGGAGCAGATGAAGCATCTTCGCAATCAATTCTCCAATCAGCTGAACCTTTCAGGCATTAAGATGACTCCTGAAGACGAAGACCGTATGCATCAGCCACCCACTGTTGGATATGCAACAGAGAATTATCAGGCGATGCTGTAAGGGACCACGATCACATTACTGGAAAGTTCAGAGGGGCAGCGCATAATATCTGTAATCTTCAGCTTAAGGTTGACCCCAAGACATGGAAACTGCCAATCTTCTTTCATAACTTACGAGGCTACGATTCTCACTTTATCATGCAAGCAGTAACTTCTAAATATAAGAGGGTTAGCTGTATTGCACAGTCTTCAGAAAAGTACATGACTTTTACTCTTGACTGTTTATCCTTTTATGACTCCGCCCAGCATCTGATGGGGAGTTTAGATAAGTTAGCGGGATCTCTACAAGACTATCCAATCACTAAAAAATACTTTAATCCATCTTTAGTTCGTAAAGGCGTCTATCCTTATGAATACATGGACTCGAGGGAGAGGTTTGATGAGCCAGCGCTGCCAGCAAAGGAAGACTTTTACAGCCGGCTTAGAGGCGGAGGCATAACTGACGCGACTATGAACACGCCCAGAAAGCCTGGACAGAGTTACACTGCAAGACGATGGGCGATTATCACGACCAATATTTATTGGCCAACGTGTGTCTATTAGCTGACGTCTTTCAGAATTACAGATCTACATGCATGAAACACTACGGCCTAGATTCATCACAGTACATCTCTTCCCCAGGGTTGTCTTGGGATGCATTCTTAAAGTCTACAAACGTCGATATTGACTTACTCTCTGATTTGGACACAGTCCAGATGATTGAGGGCGGTCTAAGGGGGGCATTAGCATGGCCTGTCATCCTTACCGCAGAGCCAACAACAAGTATTTAGATGATTATGATCCAACTAAACCATCCAACTATCTGATGTACTTAGACGCCAACAATCTGTATGGGTGGGCCATGAGCCAGGCACTGCCACTAAGAAACTTTGAAATGATAAACGGGCCTCATGAGGTTACTGCCGTGTTGAGTATGCTATCACAGCTTACGCCCGATAATCCAATAGGGCTAATCTTGGAAGTAGACTTAGATTATCCTAAAGAATTGCACGATCGTCATAACGATTTCCCCTTAGCCGCAGAAAGATTAAAGATGAGTCCCATCGAACCTCCTAAACTTGTACCTAACCTCTTTAACAAAACTAAATATGTCTGTCATTACCGGTTGTTACAATTTTACTTAAGGCACGGGTTAAAGCTGACAGCTGTTCACAGAATAATTACTTTCGATCAAGAGCCTTTCATGAGACCATACATCATGAAGAACACCGATCTTAGAACCAAGCCACTGACGCTTCAGAAAAAGACTTTTTTAAACTAATGAACAACAGTTGTTTTGGTAAGACGATGGAGAATGTACACAATCGTAAAGATATAAGATTAGTTACAACAGAAAAACAAGCAATTAAGCTGGCCTCTAAACCTAACTACCAAGACTTTAGAATATTTAGCGACAGCCTGGTTGGCATTATGATGAAGAAACTGAGTGTGAAGTTGGATAAGCCGGTGTTTATCGGCTTCACCGTATTAGAGCTGTCAAAGTTATTAATGCTTGAATTTCTATACGACTACTTTAAGCCGCTGTACCCAGAATCAAATGTCCTTTACACAGACACTGATAGTTTTATTATGGACATCCCAACTGAAGACTTTTACAAGGATTTAGAAGTGGAGGTAGCTAAGGGAGCTGATGGGTGGTACGACACATGCGACTATCCTAAAGATTCGCCTCTACATTCAACTGTAAACAAGAAAGTGATTGGAAAGATGAAGGATGAATTTAATGGGACCGTGATACAAGAATATGTTGGTTTGCGGGCGAAGATGTATAGCGTTGCCCACCAAACTTCTGTAATTAAAAAAGCTAAGGGCATAAGTAAAGAAGTTGTCAAAAAAAATATAACTCACGACAACTACAAGCAAGCTCTCTTTGAAAACAAAGTATTTCATCACACAAATGTTAATCTGCGATCTACTCTTCATCAAGTAAACACAACTGTAGTTAATAAGAAATCACTAGTCTCTAACAATAACAAGAGAACTTACGTCAATGAGTTTTCATATGCTGTAGGACATTGGAGAACTTTAAAAGATTAACTTGACTGACTTGGCTTGTACTTAACTTAAGAACCTAACTAGTACTTACTTAAGAACTTAACAAGAACTTACTTAAGAACCTAATTAGAACTTACTTAAGAACCTAGCTAGTACTTACTTAAGAGTCTAACTAGTACTTAACTAGAACTTATAATTTTTTTTGCACTTAACTTGTAATTTACTTGCGCTTAACTTAAAAGTACTTTCTATATAACTAACAATGTAAATTCAGCTATTGTTTATTATTCATAGTCTTTTCTAATCGTAAAGCCTGATCTTCATTAAAGTGAATAGCTACTCCTTCAGAGCTGGTAGAAACAGTCAGATTAGCATTTTCAGGAGCCATATTATCAACTAAAATAGCAAGCAACTTTACAACTGGTTGGGGCCAAGAATCTGGTATTTTACTAACGGCTTCCACTACGCCTTCTCGTATAGTTAGACGTTCAAAAAGATCATTAATTAATTCTTCAAA
>CM065743.1:48309612-48319612 GCA_033310375.1 Conus canariensis | reverse complement strand
ATTGAAGTCCAATTAAATTATGGTAACTCAGCTTAAGTCAGAGAGGATAATTGATCTCTCTGGTGGCAGGTGACTGATCCTGATGTGTAGACCTGTTGCTGGAGTGCTGGGCTGTGGTGCGTCTTCACAACTGGTCTTGCCCAGTGTTTATGACATAACCCTGGTTTCTGGCATAGCCATGATGTCTGGCATAACCCCGGTTTCTGGCGTAGTTACGGTTATGGTTTAGCCACAGTTTGTAGTGTAACCACCGTCCCAGGTCTGCGAGAAAGAGAACCTGGTCTGTAGTTAAGTAGCTGAGTAGCTGGCTTGTCGAGTTCACACATTGGCCCTCTATCTTTCAGAAGAGGTGTGAGAACTCAGCCAGCAAATGTTTCCTCTATTGTAGAGTTTCTACTATAACTATCAATCTCCACTTTTGTTAAGCTTACAAAAGGGTAGGAGACAATAATACAATGCTAACAGTTTCAGTCAAATAACTCTTCAATGTTTCATATGAATTAAATCACATTAACTTGGAATACACTATCCCAAGTACACATGTGGTGTAGACTTAAAGTCATACACTACAAATCATTCCAACAATCACCAGTATTTATAAATCAACTTAGCAGTTTTCACCTAGTACAGGCATACTGGTTTTCTGATCTAAGTTTATCATTCAGTATCATCTTAACAGATAGAATGGAATACTGGCAAGAGTCAGGTTGAACACAAAGAAAAGTGGTTAGATTGTTAACAAAGTATCATAACCACATGGTGATAGCTTTTACCACATGGTGGCAAGCAAACTACTAAACAGAACAGTCATTCATCATTTTGATAAATGTCGCTGAGTATAAGCACAAAGTTACAGTACTAGACCATATGGCATACATACAATCAATGCATAGATTTGAAATGTAAAACATAGGTTCAACTTACATTTTCTGGGAGAATCAGTGAAACGTTAGACCAGATTTTCAGATCAGAGGGAGATCACCATGCCCTCTCTCTTGATTAACCCTGGCGTCTGTCTTGTTCCTTAATTCTGATCTACTGCTGGTCTGGAGGAATCAGTGAGCATGTGAGGCTATGTGTCTGCTATATGTATTTTTAACTGTCAAATCAGATTTCTGATCTGGCTGACAGGGTGTCAATCCAAATGAGACAAAGGGAGAAGGTTTGTCGGTCTTTCCTCACCCCTTACTGTGGATTGGTCCAAGTGCAGATGTTTGCACTATGCCCATGCCTTGGCGCCGAGATGAACGACCGATAATTTATGCACACAAATGAATGAATGCTAATGAGACCAGCGTGGGTCATCACAATGCCATCATCGATCAGCTGTCCGTGACATGCGGACGGTGGATATGAAAGTGGGGGGGGAGTTAGAGAAGAAGAGAGGTCTGCCGGTTCCTCTTTGTGTGAAGTGAGGCCGCACATGGCTCGGGAGGGGGGGGGGGGGTAAGTTAGTAGGGAAGGAGGGAGGTGAGAGGAAGAGGGTTCTCTGTAGTGCACATACTATTAGTCCATCACGGGCGAAGTAGATATAAAGATGCGTGATGTATTCCGAAACTGACGTAAACCTTTGTGGTAACATAAGCTGGGTGGCTCATGCAGTAGTAAGAGAGGGAGGGTGTGAAGGGAAGGGGGAAGGGGGGAGAGACTGGCCATTGTTGACACAGATATTATATCTATTCTGCTGTTTGGGGTTTGTACAGTTTGTACAAAATGGGATTTGGGACCGATCAGGTGGAGTTGTCCAGCGTTTCGTCACAACGAAAATATTTTACCAGTACAGTAAGAACACTGATATTGTATTATTAACTAGTTCCTTAGAAGGGACTAAATAGCCCTTAAAATGTGAGTGAAGAAATATAAGACATTTACATTATCAATCCAAATACACTGTTCACCCTTTCTGGAGAAGGTATTACAACCCGCCAGGCTCAGTGAAATATCCCAAGTTTTTCTCAACACAAAGGGTAGAAAATTAATGAATAGTGCTCTATCCAAAAACTTTCACAGTCTCTCCCATCATAAGGGGCAGTTGATCAACAAATATTCATTCTTTTTGCTCAAAGAAATATCCCAAGTTTCTCTCAACACAAAGGGTAGAAAATTGATGAATAGTTCTGTATCCAAAAACTTTTGAAGTCTCTCCCATCATAAGGGGCAGTTGATCAACAAATATTCATCCTTTTCCTTTCCCAGAACACATGCACACAAAGTGTCTCTGAGTTCGTTCAGATTAGCACATCCTTGCCTCATTAGATGGTGTTGCAGTAAGGAAAGGACTTTTTTTTCTGAAGAAGTCGTCCTTGCTCTCGCAGAAGCAGAATCATAGCCTGGGTCCATTCCCCTACCATCCTACATCCTGCATCTAGGGGGCATCACTCTGACCCTTTATCAGTGGTCATTCCCACTGTCCAGCTCCATCAGCGACAGGAGGACTGGCCCAGGGAACACGCTGCTCTCAGGCCCTGGCTGTAGTGTGGTATTTACTGACGCACTGTTTGGAGGAAGTGGTCCACATCAGAAAGCTTTCCAGTTTTCTTAACTTTTTGGATCACTTTGATTAAATTTGATGAACTTTTAAAAGAAAAGACTAAGCATAGAAAAGCTGAGAACTTTTACATGATTCTGACTTCAAATCTCCCAGACCTCATACTAACTGCATCACCCCATCCATTGTTCTAGCTGGGTGACAAGAGACGGTGGCTCAAGGACTGGGCCCACTGGTGGCTCAAAAACATCTGCACCCAACCTCACTTTTCCATGAGGTCATGCAGCATTTGTGTTTTAAATAGAGTCTGGGAACTCTGCAGACTAGATACGAAGTTCTCTTCTGGAATGGTAGGGCAGAACCAGATTTCCAAGTAGTGCTTAAAATATCTCTGGAATTCATTCTGGATCTCCCTGTTGTGCTTGTTGACAACTATCTCAAACAGTTTGCGAACATTAATCTTCATGCGCCATATCATTAGTTGTGTCTCGTTTCCTCATAAGCTTGTGTGCTTCTGGTGGTAATCCAGGGGTATGGGTATTTGTGTCTCGGTATCGTGATAGTGATTTGTCAAGACATGCTGTCTTTAATGGTAGTGTTGAAGTTTTGCCATAGTTCAGTTGAGCAGTCATGTGGAGACGGTGAAGTCTTGCTGCAGTTAAACCATCTCTTGTTTCATGGCCTCCCAGTTGGCTGGCCCATAGTGGGGGATGGGAGGGGAGGTTCAGGTTCTGTAGCCATGTCTCAGTTCCTTTGATGATGTCAAGTTGTGTGCTGTCCAACAAGTTAGTTATTACAAGTGACTCCTGAGTCTGAATGGAAGTTCATGTTCAGAAATCTTTATAAGCGATGTTGCTGTTTGCCATGTTGGCTGTTATGGCTGGGGATTCAGGAATGCAAGGGGTTGAAGTCAGTCAGAGTCGATGTCAGGCATAGACTATAGACTAGCATTGTCAGATGTACTCCTGTTCAACACCATGAAGGTCAAGTTGTACCAACATGGTTTGCATTGGCACATATAACACAAAGCCACATGATGTCAGAAGAGATTAAATTGTGCTAGGTCAGATCTTGATCTGTATACTGACAGGATCTTGGAACCAGGATCCACAGTGGATACCTCTGTCAGCCAGGCGGACAGGCAAGTCACAGATACCACAGGGAGCGCTGGATGTGTTACTGCTGTTTGTGGAACTGGTCATGTTCAGAGGGAGGAAGTAGTTTAAAAAGCTTGAAGTTGTAGGATGACTATAATCCAAGAGTACATAACGAACAGGGTAAATACAGCCAGAGAATATGAAGGCTTCAGCTTGGCATGTGATAATATTGGTTTGAATGGGGTGAAGAGTTACTTTGCTTATGTTTTTGTTGAGTAGGCCGCCATCTTGGACAAAGTGCTTAGAGTAAGAGACAGTATGAACGATACATTATTTGACTATTGGACAAAAAAGGAGAATATCTTGGTCTTACCATGAACTGCAGTTGGGAGAGGGAATGGATGGTGGAGAAGAGGATGGCTGTCCAGGTCCATAAATAAGACAACAACTGTTTTGTGGAGAACAGGAACAACACAGATCTTAACATACTCAGGTGCAGTGAACCTCGTCTTTCAAAAGAAACTTACAGCTGAAAGAATCTACATGGTTCCAGAACTGTAAAAACAACTGAGAAAGAAGTATTACAGCAAGCGTCTAGTGCATGACAGTGTGTGTGTTACCAATCAATGGATCAATGTTCAAAAGAACTTTCAGCAACAATGCTAATTCTATGTGCGAAATGTGTAAGGTTTTAGAAGATGAGGACCATGTGTTGTATAAATGTGTTCTGTATAATGACATAAGGGAAAAAAATCTTTACCTTGGTGTCGATCCATATACAGTCTTGTTGAAAAATGGGTCTTTTTTCAATTTAGGAAGCTTGGTGTATTTCTGTTTAATGCCACGAAGTTAAGGCAAACCTTTGTTGACAGTCTCAAGCTAGAAAGCTGATTGGTTGTGATATATATGTCTTTTAGTTACGTGTTAACTTGACCTCATTTCTAGAGGCTGGGGGCCTGAAGAAATAAAGATCGTCCATTGTTCTCTCTCTCTAATATTTATATATATATATATATATATATATATATATATATATATCTAATATATAAATGGCAAATTCTGTCTGTGTGTGTGTGTGTGTGTGTGTGTGTGTGTGTGTGTGTGTACGCTATAGACTCAAAAACGGCTCAACCGATTGTCATGAAATTTGGCAGGTACATCTGTTGTCACCCGAGGATGGTTTTGGGCTAATCTCTAAAAAAATAAAACCGTTAAAAACCGTTAAAAAACTGTTATAACGGTTTCAAAGACATCTTTTTCCTCTGCTTTTCTTCAAATAGCCGTTGTGACATTGCACAGGTACAGGACTACTTCTCTAAAATTAAAACCGTTATTTGGCAGTTAAAAAACGTTATTTATAACAGTTAAAAACCGTTAAAAACACCAAACCCTATAAAAGAAACTGTTTAAAACCCGATCTTCTTGAAATTTAGCAAGTATGTCTGCTGTGACCCGAGGATGGTTTTGGGCTAATCTTTAAAGAAATAAAACCGTTAAAAACCGTTAAAAAACTGTTATAACGGTTTCAAAGACATCTTTTTCCTCTGCTTTTCATCAAATGGCCGTTGTGACATTGCACAGGTACATCGAACCTAGAGGGACATCTCCCGAGTAACATAGGGTCATTGGACAGTTTCTACGACAGTTATTTATGACCGTTAAAAACCGTTAACAACAAGTACCCCCCTAAAAACGATCAAAAATACAATCTTTTCTGATGTTGGCGGCAAAGGGAGTCCTCGGATCGCCACCAAACTTGGCATGAGTCTAGAAGGACATACTGTGAATAACACTGGGTCATTCGATAGTTTTTATGACCGTTATTTATCACCGTTAAAAAGCGTTATTTTCTAAATTTAGACCTTTCTTGATGAAATTTGGTATACAGGTGTAGTTTTAAATGCTGAACAATGATATACAACTTACACGAACCGAAACTTAAAATTGACCGTTAAAAACCGTTATTATATAAATTTAGACCGTTCTTGATGAAATTCGGTATACAGATGCAGTTTTACACGCTGAACAATGATATACAATTTACACGAATGGAAACTTAAAAATTGACCGTTAAAAACCGTTATTATATAAATTTAGAGCGTTCCTGATGAAATTCGGTATACAGATGCAGTTTTACACGCTGAACAATGATATACAACTTACACCAACGGAAACTTAAAATTGAGCGTTAAAAACCGTTAAGATCCGTTATTTTCTAAATTTAGACCTTTCTTGATGAAATTTGGTATACAGGTGCAGTTTTACATGCTGATCAATGATAGACAACTAATATGAACAGAAACTTAAAATTGACCGTTAAAAACCGTTAATTTCTAAATTTAGAGATGGTATCACCGTTAAAAAGCGTTATTTTCTAAATTTAGACCTTTCTTTGATGAAATTTGGTATACAGGTGTAGTTTTCAATGCTGAACAATCATATACAACTTACACGAACCGAAACTTAAAATTGACCGTTAAAAAATCGTAGCTGACTTCCCTGGAGAGGAAACTCTGTACAGATCTGTTGACACGGCCAAGAATGATGATGAAGCAGTCCTTTATCCACAAGAACTCCTGAACTCCATTGAGATTTCTGGACTTCCACCACATGAACTGTTGCTGAAATCTGGAGTCCCTATTATCATTCTCCACTCACTGGACCCGCCAAAGGTGATCAATGGCACCCGATGTGTCTTCACCAGACTGCACAGGAACGTTGTAGAAGCGAAAATATCATGTGGCCCCCACAAAGGTTAACCGGTGCTGCTCCCCAGAATTCCTCTGGAACCCATGGACTCACCCCTGCCATTCCAGTTCTGATGGCTTCAGTTTCCCATGAAACCAGCTTTCGCTCTGACAATCATCAAGAGCCAGGGTCCGACATTTTCATCCCTTGGGGCAGACCTGACCGTTCCGTGTTTTATACATGGAATGTTCTACGTTGCAGCATCACGAACTGGAAACGCAGAAACACTGACTATACTTGCACCAAACAGGGAGACCAGAAATGTTGTCTACCCAGAGGCCCTCCAATAGACATGATACATCGTGAAAATGCAATCTTTTCACAGAGTTGTCATGTTTGAGTTGGATTTAACGTCCATGCCCAAATCAAGGATATGCAGATGGCTGGTCTGTCACATTAGCCTGACACCAGCGGGGCCAGGGTGGACATCGGGGTGAACTATGGCCATTTTAGCTGGAAACATTCCACGTTAAACTTTCCAAGACCAAGCCGGGATTCGAAACCATGACCTTTGGATCATGAGTCCAGTGCCTTATCCACTAGGTTATGGTGGCCCCTACAGAGTTGTCATTTTGGAGCACTTCAATCAAGGAATTGAGAATGCATCAGTAAGTTCACAAAGTACAGGCATCCCTCTATGGACTGTGTATCGCATTACCAAAAAAATTCGTGAGGGAAAACAGATTGAGAGGCAAGAAGGGAGTGGGCGTCCGAAGAAATTGGGTGAAGTAGATATGAGGAGGCTGGGGCAATTGGTTCAGCAAGGGAAAAAACGAAACAAACCCAAGCTGAATTTTATTGTATTGTCTTTTAAGTGGTGAGAGAGAGGGGTGGCCAGAAAATTATTGTACAGATATACCCGAGCGAAGCCGGGTACACCGGCTAGTATCTAATATATAAATGGCAAATTCTGTCTGTGTGTGTGTGTGTGTATGTACGCTATAGACTCAAAAACGGCTCAACCGATTGAAATGAAATTTGGCAGGTACGTCTGTTGTGACCCGAGGATGGTTTTGGGCTAATCTCTAAAAAAATAAAACCGTTAAAAACCGTTAAAAAACTTATAACGGTTTCAAAGACATCTTTTTCCTCTGCTTTTCTTCAAATAGCCGTTGTGACATTGCACAGGTACAGGACTACTTCTCTAAAATTAGAACCATTATTTGGCAGTTAAAAAACGTTATTTATAACAGTTAAGACCGTTAAAAACACCAAACCCTATAAAAGAAACTGTTTAAAATCCGATCTTCTTGAAATTTAGCAGGTACGTCTGTTGTGACCCGAGGACGGTTTTGGGCTAATCTTTAAAGAAATAAAACCGTTAAAAAACCGTTAAAAAACTGTTATAACGGTTTCAAAGACATCTTTTTCCTCTGCTTTTCATCAAATGGCCGTTGTGACATTGCACAGGTACATCGAACCTAGAGGGACATCTCTCGAGTAACATAGGGTCATTGGACAGTTTCTATGACAGCTATTTATGACCGTTAAAAACCGTTAACAACACGTACCCCCCTAAAAACGATCAAAAATACAATCTTTTCTGATGTTGGCGGCAAAGGGAGTCCTCGGATCGCCACCAAACTTGGCATGAGTCTAGAAGGACATACTGTGAATAACATTGGGTCATTCGATAGTTTTTATGACCATTATTTATCACCGTTAAAAAGCGTTATTTTCTAAATTTAGACCTTTCTTGATGAAATTTGGTATACAGGTGTAGTTTTAAAAGCTGAACAATGATATACAACTTACACGAACCGAAACTTAAAATTGACCGTTAAAAACCATTATTATATAAATTTAGACCGTTCTTGATGAAATTCGGTATACAGATGCAGTTTTACACGCTGAACAATGATATACAACTTACATGAACGGAAACTTAAAAATTGACCGTTAAAAACCGTTATTATATAAATTTAGACCGTTCCTGATGATATTCGGTATACAGATGCAGTTTTACACGCTGAACAATTATATACAACTTACACGAACGGAAACTTAAAATTGATCTTAAATAAATGTTAGCGAACCGCCCAGAGAACGTTGACAAACGAGTCACAAGACGAAACACAACTAGTTTCGACCTCTTAGGTCTTCATCAGGTGAGACATTAACGAATAAAACAATGAAAATTCACTTAGCTTTGATCGCTTCAGATCACTTCGTAGGGTTCAGCGCAAGGAAGAAGGCGTTGAATGAGGACGAGGCTGTTGGAAGGGTCCAGGAAGGTGAAGACACATCGGGTGCCAAATTTCATCAAGAAAGGTCTAAATTTTCTAAATTTAGACCTTTCTTGATGAAATTTGGCATACAGGTGCAGGTTTACACGCTGATCAATGATAGACAACTAATATGAACAGAAACTTAAAATTGACCGTTAAAAACCGTTAATTTCTAAATTTAGAGATGGTATGACCGTTAAAAACCGTTAATTTCTAAATTTAGAGATGGTATCACCGTTAAAAAGCGTTATTTTCTAAATTTAGACCTTTCTTTGAAGAAATTTGGTATACAGGTGTAGTTTTAAATGCTGAACAATGATATACAACTTACACGAACCGAAACTTAAAATTGACCGTTAAAAACCGTTATTATATAAATTTAGACCGTTCTTGATGAAATTCGGTATACAGATGCAGTTTTACACGCTGAACAATGATATACAACTTACACGAACGGAAACTTAAAAATTGACCGTTAAAAACCGTTATTATATAAATTTAGACCGTTCCTGATGAAATTCGGTATACAGATGCAGTTTTACACGCTGAACAATTATATACAACTTACACGAACGGAAACTTAAAATTGAGCGTTAAAAACCGTTAAGATCCGTTATTTTCTAAATGTAGACCTTTCTTGATGAAATTTGGTATACAGGTGCAGTTTTACATGCTGATCAATGATAGACAACTAATATGAACAGAAACTTAAAATTGACCGTTAAAAACCGTTAATTTCTAAATTTAGAGATGGTATCACCGTTAAAAAGCGTTATTTTCTAAATTTAGACCTTTCTTTGATGAAATTTGGTATACAGGTGTAGTTTTCAATGCTGAACAATGATATACAACTTACACGCACCGAAACTTAAAATTGACCGTTAAAAAATCGTAGCTGACTTCCCTGGAGAGGAAACTCTGTACAGATCTGTTGACATGGCCAAGAATGATGATGAAGCAGTCCTTT
The DNA here is from genome assembly GCA_033310375.1 of Conus canariensis. Lineage (NCBI taxonomy): Eukaryota > Metazoa > Mollusca > Gastropoda > Neogastropoda > Conidae > Conus > Conus canariensis. The sequence continues at coordinate 48,310,084 of CM065743.1, read as the reverse complement.
ATCCACAAGAACTCCTGAACTCCATTGAGATTTTTGGACTTCCACCACATGAACTGTTGCTGAAATCTGGAGTCCCTATTATCATTCTCCACTCACTGGACCCGCCAAAGGTGATCAATGGCACCCGATGTGTCTTCACCAGACTGCACAGGAACGTTGTAGAAGCGAAAATATCATGTGGCCCCCACAAAGGTTAACCGGTGCTGCTCCCCAGAATTCCTCTGGAACCCATGGACTCACCCCTGCCATTCCAGTTCTGATGGCTTCAGTTTCCCATGAAACCAGCTTTCGCTCTGACAATCATCAAGAGCCAGGGTCCGACATTTTCATCCCTTGGGGCAGACCTGACCGTTCCGTGTTTTACACATGGAATGTTCTACGTTGCAGCATCACGAACTGGAAACGCAGAAACACTGACCATAGCTGCGCCAAACAGGGAGACCAGAAATGTTGTCTACCCAGAGGCCCTCCA
>CM065743.1:48299612-48304612 GCA_033310375.1 Conus canariensis | reverse complement strand
ATCTCATGGATTCATGTGTGTTTCAGAGACCCCCTTCATCTCCAGCAGTAACTGTAACCCCAGCACTGGCTATGTGGCGGAGAACGGAGAAGTGACATGTACATGTAACGGCAACGTGGGTCAGCCAGCGGGACGACTGCGATGGTTCATGGAAAGTACCACTGGCACTACGGCCATTGAGGATGGCCAGTATGGTGACGGCACTCTGACAGTGAGGCAGACAGTGAACAGAAATCATCACGGTAATAAACTGCGGTGTGAGGTCGACTGGATCACTGACATCACAGGACCAAACTTCACACTGCAAGTCGCATGTAAGTACTTTGAGTATCAGTCACTGTGTTTTGAATGTTGTTTACAGTGTCTGCAGTGCGGAGTGACAATGAAGGAAGTAATGGGAGTGAATGAAATGATGACTGCAGGGTGGAACTAAAAGTACAAGGGCAATAACACGCACCACTTAGACAGCAGAAACAGAAAGAAGTTCATAGCAGATGGGAGAAAAAGAAAAGCATGTGTAGTGTAGTGATTAGCATCACCGTCTGGGAGGTAGAGGGTTTGATTCCGGTGTGTGTGTGGAGTTGTTTAGCCCCAGAGGTTTCAGTCCTACGTTCAGTGAACTGGAGGCTTCAGTGGGAAAGCTTGCAGCACACAGCTGACTCTCTGTTGGTGGTCATACTGTCTCACACTGCACATGGCTGTCTCTCTCCAGCGTGGTTGACGCCAGGTCATTTGATGAATGGAGGCACACAGAGCACAGCCCTTCATGTAGTCTCAGACCAGACAGGAACTTCACAGCATCAGCTCCATAGTCGTTACTGACCTTCACAGAAGAATGTTATGCTCTTTATTCTCTGTCTTTGGAAGCACGGCAGTGTTTCTGCTGGTGGGGGTAGTGTGGAGGGGAGTGAGGGAGTGGTTAAAGGTGGGGAGGGGGGTGTCTAAAGTCTTAGTATCACCCCGTGCAGTCGGCTGTACTAACAATGATGATTATTTATGGCGCTTAATCTTACACAAGCCCTAAGCGCTTACAAATACTGAAAAGATTAAAGAAAACTTAAGTGAAACCAAGAAGAAGATAAATATTACAATGAGTTCAATGCACCTACAATGCAAACAAGAGTGTGTAATTATTGATACACTCACGCGCACGCACACACACACACACACACACACACACACACACACACACACACACACACACACACACACACACACACAAAACACACAATTTATGTGGAAGTTAGCCTGGAAGAACTGGAATGAGTGGGATAGGAGTCACACTATGTTTACAATGTCACACACTCCTTCATTTGGGAATGTGGCCTATATACTAATAGATCATTTCATTTCACACACACACCCCTCTCTCTTTCTTTGCCTCCCTCCTACCTCTTTCTCTCCCAGTATGTGTGTGTGCACGCACATACATGCATGTGCATATGTACGTTTCTGCATGCATCTATGTGTTGTGCGTGCATGCATGTGTACATGCATGCATGTGGTAAAGAGGTGAGGGACAGAGGAGGGATGTAATAAGGGGGGTACTGGAGGAGCAGAGTGGATGAGATGGAAGAGGGATGAGATGAGACAGCCAAAAAAAAAAAAAAAAAAAAAAAAGCACAAACAAAGTGAAATGTAATATATAAGCTGTCATAAAATAAAATGTCTCCATAGTCAGCCAGCTGGTGGGACGCTATGATGGAGATGAAACCTGATGGCAGTGGTCGCTGTGTATCTTAGAACATACTGGATTCTGCAGAAGACCTTTTGCTCAGCACATGTGACTGTCAGTTATGGTCGCTAGGCCCCCTATACAGAGGAAAGTGAGAAAAAAAGAGTTTGAAGTTTTCTTGTAGTGTTCTTAAGTTATGGTATTTGGCCAGCCACTTTAGCAAAGTAGTTAGCGTTGTAGATTCCCGGCTGGGAGGTCATGGGTTCGATTCCCATCAGAGCCATGAGGGATTTTTCTGCCCTGACCGGCTCCTACCCAGAGTTGAGTTTGCTTCAGGGTCAGTTGGGAAGACGGGGGTCACACAGTTGGGTTTCATCCACTTAATGGATGTGTCTCTGAGAGTGTTGCTCAATGTTCCTGACCAACACTGCAGGTAACTGTCACTCTCGGGCCTGGTTGATGCCAAGATATATTATGAAAGTAAGCGTAGAGCACAACCCTGCCATACAGTCTCAGACTGGAATGGAAATCTGTAACATGATCTTCATCACCCTCATTCTCATTCATTACCATTAAAAAGGAAGTCGCAGATTCTGTGGCCTTTCATGCCCAGTTCTCATGGTGACCTCACTTTCAATGTCCTCTTCATCTCCATGGCTTTGGTTGGATTCCATCAGGGTCACTGGTATCGGCAAATTTGTGGGGGCTGTCGTTGAACGGACATGGTGCCACCCTCTGGAGGGAGAGCTCACTCATGTGAGCTCCATTAATAAGCAGTTATTGTCATCAGTAGGGGGTTTGGTAGGTGTTGTCCACATAGGCTAAATCAGAAGAGGCAGCACTGAACAGCCCTGAAGTGACACAGCAGCAGTGCAGTGTCTCCTCCAGTGGATTGCCTCTTGACGGCTCGACATTAACTGCTCCCTGCGGATTGTCAGTGCTGAAGCTGCAGCAACCTGGGCCTGACTGTGACTGTGGATGGGGGGGGGGATTAAATGAGCAGCGTGGAACAGAAAAAAAGACAAAAAGAAAACCGACATTTGGTTAAGTTTTTTTGGTTTTGGTTTTGCTGTCTTACATTCCTTGCACCACAGCAGTATCATTCACATACACAGTCCTTCGAATGAGACTGTAAACCGAGGTTCCGTGTGTAAATGCACGCGTAACATCTTGCACACATGTCAGACCCCATCAACAACTTTCGGAAGAGTAGGCCAGTTGGTCACATGATATATGATTCCATCATGCAGGTCGCGGGGCTTCTTGAAAGAAGGGTTAACTCTTTTCACAACACAGTCAAAAGACAAAAAGGAAACCAGAAAAGGAGTTGTTGCCTAACCAGATGACATGTCGTTAACTTTGAGTTTCCTAATTTCAAAAGTAACTTTAAATAACTCCCACCGGTTAACATGGACAAACAACATCACAAGGAAAAACACGATGCGTTTCCACCTCTTAGGTCTTCTTCTTTGTTAATCTTCTTCAGCCTAGGGCCTGAAACGTCGTATCTTCTTCATTCCTGACTGTTCTCCCTGTGAAGAAGGGCCTAGGGCCCGAAACGTCGTATCTTCTTCATTCCTGACTGTTCTCCCTGTGAAGAAGGGCCTAGGGCCCGAAACGTCGTATCTTCTTCATTCCTGACTGTTCTCCCTGTGAAGAAGGGCCTAGGGCCCGAAACGTCGTATCTTCTTCATTCCTGACTGTTCTCCCTGTGAAGAAGGGCCTAGGGCCCGAAACGTCGTATCTTCTTCATTCCTGACTGTTCTCCCTGTGAAGAAGGGCCTAGGGCCCGAAACGTCGTATCTTCTTCATTCCTGACTGTTCTCCCTGTGAAGAAGGGCCTAGGGCCCGAAACGTCGTATCTTCTTCATTCCTACTGTTCTCCCTGTGAAGAAGGGCCTAGGGCCCGAAACGTCGTATCTTCTTCGATTCCTTACTGTTCTCCCTGTGAAGAAGGGCCTAGGGCCCGAAACGTCGTATCTTCTTCGTTCCTTACTGTTCTCCCTGTGAAGAAGGGCCTAGGGCCCGAAACGTCGTATCTTCTTCGTTCCTTACTGTTCTCCCTGTGAAGAAGGGCCTAGGGCCCGAAACGTCGTATCTTCTTCATTCCTTACTGTTCTCCCTGTGAAGAAGGGCCTAGGGCCGAAACGTCGTATCTTCTTCATTCCTTACTGTTCTCCTGTGAAGAAGGGCCTAGGGCCTGAAACGTCGTATCTTCTTCATTCCTACTGTTCTCCCTGTGAAGAAGGGCCTAGGGCCCGAAACGTCGTATCTTCTTCATTCCTTACTGTTCTCCCTTGAAGAAGGGCCTAGGGCCCGAAACTTCGTATCTTCTTCATTCCTTACTGTTCTTCCTGTGAAGAAGGGCGTAGGGCCTGAAACGTCAGGAAATCCAACCTCACCTTTTAGGACCGGCTACCACATTCAGGTCGTTTGACCCTTTTTCCTCCTATTTGAAATCCTGCAGTCAAGATTTCCTCTACTACTACTACTACTACTACTACTACTACTACTACTACTACTACTACTACTACTAAATTGATTGGGAAAAGAAAAAGCAATGTACTTTAGTTCTCCCAAACCAAATCTGGGCACAGTGAAAAGTCACCGGTTTGTCATGATCTACTATGTTGACAGGGTAAAACTTGCGACTAAAGCACTTTATAAACAGAAAGGGGGGAGGGGGGTTATCACTGTCCTTCGTGGTGGTGACAAGGGGCTGTGGATGGCTTGTGCTTGACTTTGCTCACCCACTTAGCTGTTGGAACTCGCCGCTTCCCTGCCCTGACGTGGGTCACACGGGGTGGCCTCCTGCTCCACAATCAGTCACCGTGTCACATCGATCCCTGGCGGCAGCTGATGGAGGGGACACTAAGGTGCAAGATCTGCTGACATACAGGGCCACACATCTGTAGACCTCCCCTGGACCCCACCCTTTTGTCACCACTCATCACGAAGAGGACTAATGAGAAGCACTTCACTCTGCTGATCTTGCAAGCAATAATATGTTTTGTCTCCATCCCTTTGTGAACACTCTGTAGTGTTTGTTCACATGCCATCTTGACTTCTCTAAGCAAATAGGTCTACAAGAAACTTGAAGATACATGGCGTCAATCAGTCCCTTCCTAACAAGGAGCAACTGCTATTCATGCCTGCGCTCTCTCTCTCTTTTTTTAAGATGAGGTAACTGTGACAGTCTTTATGCCAGTCCTCATTAATTTCTTGATAGGCTACAGAGGATCAGACCTCTGTTCCAGAGGAGGGAGGGGGTGGAGTGGGGACGGGGGCTATGTCTTGTGAATAAGACCACAACAAGAGACCTCAT
>CM065743.1:48294612-48297112 GCA_033310375.1 Conus canariensis | reverse complement strand
TCACCATCATCATCATCATCATCATCATCATCATCACCATCATCATCATCATCATCATCATCACCATCATCATCACCATCATCACCATCATCATCATCATCATCACCATCACCATCATCATCATCATTATCGTCGTCCATCATCATCATCATCATCATCACTATCATCATCATCATCATCACCATCACCATCATCATCATCATCACCATCATCATCACTATCATCATCATCATCATCATCATCATCACCATCATCATCATCATCATCATCACCATCATCATCATCATCATCATCATTGTCACGGTCGCTAAGCCGGACGGCCCTACCACCCTTACCCACGCCTATCACACACTAGGTCAGACAACACAGCACACTAACACAGTTTTACAATCACGCACGCTTCTTTATTTCACACACTCTCCATGGCGCCACCACTCACGCACATCCACAACTGCACACACGTATCCTAATTCCCGCTGACTCACCCTACTCTACGATAATGACCCGGAAGACCCTAACCTAACCTAAAACACCAGTTGCGGTATATCACTGTGACCTGGGGACACAGCGATAGCCCGCACACGTGGTGACTAACTACTAGGGACAAGGATTTACCAAAGGGACTCTAATCTCTTAACTACTGCTACCACCCACACCTCTCCCCAGGACTCACCCTTCTCTTTTAACCCGGGACCACTGACTGCACTGATCGCTGCGTCCCTAAGGGAGACAACGACCAGTACCCTACACTGTGCTGGCCACTACGTCCTGAAAGGAGGCAGTAGCTAACACCCCTAACCCTACTGCCTAACGCTACACCCCTTCTATCACAAACATGGGACCACCCATCCCGGCCAGAAAGCTCCAGTCCTCGGCGCTGTACGTGGCCCCTCACAGGCTGACACCTCCCCGGAAGACCCTGCACCCCGGCGCTGACCGTGGCTCCTCCGCGGGCCGACACCCTCCCCGAAGACTCTGCACCCCGGCGCTGACCGTGGCTTCCCGCAGTCTGACTCCTCCCCGCGATGGGCACGACACCCAACGCACACACACCAGACGCCCTCTCGACGGGTCCGGGGCTCGTAGGACGCCTCCACCTCTGAAGGCCCCGCCGGACACCAAGGGTGGAAAAAGGCCTGGTGCAGCGCCCTCTCACAGGACGCCTAAACAGGGACGAGGAACCAGTGCCGGAGAACTCCCGGAAGAGTACCGGTAGCCGGAGGAGAGCTGCCCCACACAAGGCAGACGGCCTGGGTGGTCTCCCTCTCCCGGGAAAACAACAGGTACTGGAAAGCGCCGCTCACCTGCCGGCACGCGGCAGTAGACTGCGGTGATCTGGCCCCAGCCTCAGGACGGAACAGGATACCTGCTGACACAACTGGACATACAGACGATCAACCATACCAGTTCTGCAACTGGCTGACAGTGGCTGCCAACAAGGACGACACCGACTCAGCACAGGCCAAGGGCACCCAAACCCGACAAGGACCTGGCACTAACTATATGACTCGAAGTCACTCTTCAAAAACTACCGGCGCTGCCGCCGCACCTACAAGGAGTACGTCACTCCGACGAACACCAGGGACCGAAGTGAAGCTACCCCAACACATTCCGCCCTGGTCGGAATCAAGCGAACTCTACTCACCACACAAAACAACGATTGGTCAGAGCAGTGTATCCCTCCGCAGAGCTGACACGCCTGACCAACGGACTAGTTGTTGCTCGTGCAACAACACGACAATTTACCACAACAACTCACAGACTTGACAACACAACAACAACCGATATCCTGCCCCGCCTTCTCTGGTATAGAACCAAAGTAATAAAAGGGTAACAATCGGGAGCGAAACCAACCTCCGCTCCCATCCCTTCAACAAGTGAAGACCGGAAAGTAAGAATATTGCATGTCCTACCCCCCAAGCCCCCCTACCTAGCCTACCCTTTCTACCTAACCCCGAGAAACTTAGCCTAACCCCAGCTAACTAAACCCCAGTCTTACCCCGCGCGCACGCGCGTGCACGCCACACACACACACCACACACACACCCCACACACCACACACACACACACACACACACAAGCACACATACATGCACGCATACATGCACGCTCTATATCTTGAATCCACACCACTCTTAAACACGTGGACGTACTAGTTTAGTACCGCCGATCGGTGACAATCATCATCATCATCATCTTTCTCATCACCAACATTCATCGTGATTACGATAGCACCCATTATCCTTGTAACCAATGTCATTGTCCAGATCCTCCCTCTACACTATCATCACCATCGATATCGTCATCACTGTCATTATAATTACCATATTTTTATGGTTATAGTAGCACTAAGAACCCATGTAGCCACTGACTGTTGCAGATCCTCCCTCTTCACCAGTCATCAGTTGGACAGACGGACAGTCCTACCCCCCTCTGGAAGGTGAAAGTGTGACCTTGAACTGTTCACTGACCTCCCCTGGATATCCCTCTGCAGGGATCA
>CM065743.1:48122112-48292112 GCA_033310375.1 Conus canariensis | reverse complement strand
TTCCCCTTCATTGCTAAATACAGCCTCTCCCCTCCCCACAGAAAGGTGTTCCCCTTCATTGCTAAATATAGCCTCTCCCCTCCCCACAGAAAGGTGTTCCCCTTCATTGCTAAATATAGCCTCTCCCTCCCCACAGAAAGGTGTTCCCCTTCATTGCTAAATACAGCCTCTCCCCTCCCCACAGAAAGGTGTTCCCCTTCATTGCTAAATATAGCCTTCCCCTCCCCACAGAAAGGTGTTCCCCTTCATTGCTAAATATAGCCTCTCCCCTCCCCACAGAAAGGTGTTCCCTTCATTGCTAAATATAGCCTCTCCCCTCCCCACAGAAAGGTGTTCCCCTTCATTGCTAAATATAGCCTCTCCCTCCCCACAGAAAGGTGTTCCCCTTCATGCTAAATACAGCCTCTCCCCTCCCACAGAAAGGTGTTCCCCTTCATTGCTAAATATAGCCTCTCCCCTCCCTACAGAAAGGTGTTCCCCTTCATATATATGCTCCATCCACAGAAGTGTTCCTTCTTGCTAATACCTCTCCCCCACAGAAAGGTGTTCCCCTTCATTGCTGAATATAGCCTCTCCCATCCCACAGAAAGGTGTTCCCCTGCATTGCTAAATATAGCCTCTCCTTTCCCACAGAAAGGTGTTCCCCTTCATTGCTAAATACAGTCTCTCCCTCTCCCCAGAAAGGTGTTCCCCTTCATTGCTAATATAAAAGTGTCTTTTTATAGCCTCTCCATCCCACAGAAAGGTGTTCCCCTTCATTGCTAAATAAGCTCTCCCCTCCCCACAGAAATGTGTTCCCTTCATTGCTAAACATAGCCTCTCCCGCTCCCCACAGAAAGGTGTTCCCCTTCATTGCTAAATATAGCCTCGCCCCTCCCCACAGAAAGATGTTGCCCTTCATTGCTAAATATAGCCTCTCCCCTCCCCACAGAAAGGTGTTCCCCTTCATTGCTAAATATAGCCTCTCCGCTCCCCACAGAAAGGTGTTCCCCTTCATTCTAAATATAGCCTTGTACCATCCCAAAGAAAGTGTTTCCCTTCATTGCTAAATATAGCCTCTCCCGCTCCCCACAGAAAGGTGTTTCCCCTTACTCCTATTAATTAAATATGCCTGGGCATGGCCTTGCCCTATATGATGGAAGTGTTTCCTTTCATTGCTAAACGTAACCTCTCCCGCTCCACACAGAAAGGCGTTCCCCTTCATTGCTGAATATAGTCTCTCCCATCCCAACAGAAAAGTGTTCCCTTTCATTGCTAAATATAGCCTCTACCATCCCAACAGAAAGGTGTTCCCCTTCATTGCTAAATATAGTCTCTCCCAGTCCCCACAGAAAGGTGTTCCCCTTCATTGCTAAATATAGCCTCTACCATCCCAACAGAAAGGTGTTCCCCGTCATTGCTAAATATAGCGTCTCCCCCTCCCCACAGAAATGTGTTCCTCTTCATTGCTAAATACAGCCTCTCCCGCTCCCCACAGAAAGGTGTTCCCTTCATTGCTAAATATAGCCTCGCCCCCCTCCCCACAGAAAGATGTTCCCCTTCATTGCTAAATATAGCCTCTCCCCCTCCCCACAGAAAGGTGTTCCCCTTCATTGCTAAATATAGCCTCTCCCGCTCCCCACAGAAAGGTGTTCCCCTTCATTGCTAAATATAGCCTCTCCCGCTCCCCCCATAGAAAGATGTTTCCCTTCATTGCTAAATATAGCCTCTCCCGCTCCCCACAGAAAGGTGTTCCCCTTCATTGCTAAATATAGCCTCTCCCGCTCCCCCCATAGAAAGATGTTTCCCTTCATTGCTAAATATAGCCTCTCCCGCTCCCCACAGAAAGGTGTTCCCCTTCATTGCTAAATATAGCCTCTCCCGCTCCCCCCATAGAAAGATGTTTCCCTTCATTGCTAAATATAGCCTCTCCCGCTCCCCCCACAGAAAGGTGTTTCCCTTCATGCCTACTCCTCAGCCTTTTTGTAGGTGTGTTATTAATCAGTGCTGGGCATGGCCTTAGCCCTATATTGATTGGCAGGGAGGGGGTGGGGGAGGCCTATCACCACCTCCCTCCCACACACTTCCCTTTCACTCTCATACATGGACAACTGACAAGCTGATGTGTTGGCAGTCATGGGTCTTTTCTATGGGGACTGTATTTATGATGTCACTCCCATGGTGACATCTTGCCAGAGGCTCGACTGAAAGAATTACTGTCACTGTGGGTGGTTGGTAGCTGCTTATATGAATAAACCATTTTGTGAGTTTATGCAATGACTGTAGTGACCTACTGCGAAGTTGTTTTTTCTCTCCTTTTTTATCTGGCACTGGCTTACATCATTAGTGAGGTGACTGAAGATGGAAATTGAAACAAATCATAAAAAAATAATCATAGTAAAACTGACAGACAGCAGGGACAAATAGATTACAAGACAACACTCGACGCATTTCGACCTCTTAGGGCTTCTTCAGGCAAGATAAACAACATTCAGGACAATGAAAATGAAGAACGAATAATCACTTCTCTTCTCGAATTCGACGCAAGATGGGTGATGGGCAGAGGAGGGGGGGGGGGCTATCACCTCCTCCCTCCCACACAATTCCCTTTCACTCTGGCCTGACAATGAACTGCTTGGAATTCTGTGTGCATAAACAAAGGTGTTATGCGATGAAATGGAATCGAGCTCAGATTCAGGATTTTTGAAAAGGAAAACAGGATGTGGACCCTTGTATCCTGCAAGATAAGTTGAATGTGTCAGGAAACTACTTGACTTTGTCAGAATATGGAGTAAAGACATGAGGGCAAGGAGGCAGAGTGTCAGTGTTCAAAACTCCAACTTGAACTTGTGATATTGCCTGTTAACAAACAGGAGTGAAACAATAATTTTCTGTATGCTTTAACAACAAAGGTCCAAAATCTCTGTTCCTGTTGAGCAGACTTTCCATCACCAACAGAAACGTTCACAGGAGTCTCCCTGTTTCAGTAACCAACACATAAACATTGCTATCAACATCACCAAGATCGTCAAAGTCAAACATCTCTCCCAGGCACGCGGGCTAAACCTGGCCTTTCAGTGGTGAGCACTCCTGCAAGTTGAACCGCAGAGCACACAAAGAAAGATCTGTGTGGCATGAGAAAGGAACATGGGGGACCCTCACCTCAACAGCAGCAAACCAGGCAGTTGTCACCGGCACTGCCTCCGCCTGATGTTCCAGCCAGAGCCTGCCTTCAAGACACTTCAAGAAAACCAGTAGTTGTACACAAACCTGTCTAGCACCCTAGCTATAGTGCAATCATTACCAAATGTGGTGTACTAAATTAAACATGGATGCTGATTTTAGCTGTGGTAGTTTATAACTTGATCACTCGATCTGGAGTCCGAGACAAACTTCAACACCCCTGGCCCAACCACGGTCAGTCTGTCCACTTGTACTGGCTACTGAAGTAAAATCCAACATTGACGCAGTTTCTGCATGGTCTTCTTCATGACTTTCACCACTACTGCCACTTTCTTGAAGTGATAAAGACTCATCAGAATCGCTGTCGGCAGCCTGTCGTGTCCAAGCAGACGAAGAATTTCTTCTGTCGACATCAGGCTTTTCGGTCCATTTTCATTTCAAAATCATCACAAAAAAACAAAAAAAAACACCTGCGTTCTCAAACGTCACATTCCCAAACAGTACTAACCTTAACAAGGGAAGCAACTCAATTGCCACCAAAAGTGCCTCCAGTTAAAGCAAACATGAGTGTTATACTTTAAAGAACTTCTACAAGTATAGTCATAGTAAGTCACAGATGAGTTAAAGCACACATCCCAGAGAGGTGCAGGTATGTTGTGAAGAGAGGGGGCCAGGTCCAATGTTTTCAAAACAGCCCCCAGTGCAGTTGACTTTGATGGGAATTTCAGAAACCACAGAACAAGGATCGAAGATTTTTAAAAATCTGTGGTTGGAAAGTCACAGATGAAAAATATCTTTTTTGATGAAGTGCAGCTCTAATGGTGGCGATAAAGAGCACGGTGATCCACATTGGTGATCCACATTGGTGATCCACATTGGTGATCCACATTGGTGATCCACATCAAGGAGTGGATCCAGGATCGGTCCGGCCCTGGTAGGTCTGAACTGTCACGGAAGCCTGTCAGTTGTACCTGTTTTCTAGGCTGTCACGGAAGCCTGTCAGTCGTACCTGTTTTCTAGGCTGTCACGGAAGCCTGTCAGTCGTACCTGTTTTCTAGGCTTGGAAGCACAACCTGCAAAATCACCTGTTAAACACTGTTAACTCGGCAAGCTATGCATGCTTACCTGGACTGGGCAGATGAACCACATGTGTGTGGGGTGTGTGTGTGTTTGTGTGTGTGTGTGTGTGTGTGTGTGTGTGTGTGTGTGTGTGTGTGTGTGTGTGTGTGTTTATAACCCAGCTTCATTTGATTTTGTTTGATTTTTCCATTCCCTGAATTTCAGAGCCACACTTCTGTTCAGGTAAGTCTCAGGACGGTGGGATTTGTAGCACGAAAAGGTGCACCTCCTTTTCCTCTAATATATCAACTGAAACACGGGACCTTTCTTGTAGTGTGAAGTTTCCAATCTCGTCATTGTTCACAGTCTTATTTTATAGTGTGCTTGTTCTTACATTGTTCCTTTGAACATGGTTTTTTTTTCTTCCTTTTTTTCTCCAGATGGCCCTTACATCACTTTAAGTCCTGCAGATGGCAATGAATGTATTATGACGTCAGACAGAACCTCCTGCTCCGTCGTTGAGGGGGAACGACTTCATCTGCAGTGTGACGTTGACAGCAACCCCGATCCAAATGATTGCATCTGGAGTGTCTCATCTGGGTCAGACATTGACCTTGACAGCGGACCTGACCTTGACATTGTGTCAGTCAACAGGACTCACAGTGGGGTGTACCAGGTCCAGGCGGAGACAACCAAACCTGGCAACAGTGATGGTCGTCTGCCCCTGAGGGCGCACAGAAATCTGACGGTTCTGGTCAAATGTGAGTCTGTCTGTCTGTCTGTCTGTCTGTCTGTCTGTCTCTCTCTCTCTCTCTCTCTCTCTCTCTCTCTCTCTCTCTCTCTCTCTCTGTCTGTCTGTCTGTCTGTCTGTCTCAGTCTCTCTGTGTATGTGTGTGTGTGTGTGTGTGTGTGTGTGTGTGTGTGTGTGTGTGTGTGTGTGTGTGTGTGTGATCTTGTATTTGATTGTTTTCCCCAGCCAATATATTCTGGACAGCATTATTAGAAAGAATTTGTGTGTATGCGGGTTACATATACATGTCTGTGCTCACAATTTTGTTTTAACTTGCATGAAAAGTTTGAAAAGGAAAATGCTTCATGACATGTTTGTAATGAAATAACGTTCTTCTGCAGAGTCTTCATGTTTTCTCATCAGCTACTAGTTCGACCTGAGAATAAAAGCAGCTACACTTCCATGACTGATCGGCAAAAGTCGAAAGAAAAAAGCAAATTCATTTCACTGTTCAGATACTGCATACCGATCGGTTTCTTTATTGACTTATGGAATGCTTGTGCAGTAGTTCAAATCCATTTTCAGCTAATTTTGAATGTTAATGTTAGCGCATCACCAAAACAACGTGGACAAACGAATCACAAGACGAAACACGACGCGTTTCGACCTCTTAGGTCTTCTTCAGGCAGGATACAAAACACTCAGGACAACGAAAATGAACGAGGAATCACTTACCTTAATTAACTTCAGCGCAAAATGGCCATTAGGCAACCCATTAGTGTCAGTGTATTTGTTGAATCAAAGATTATGCCCCTACTGACCTTGTTAACGAGCATTTAAATGCAACTTACAAAAAATAAACATTTTTGAAGAATTGGTGTCTACAACATATATACTGGAAAAACAAAATTGTGTGCACAGAACTGTGTGCAGATTTAACGAAATAAAGAGCCATCAGTCGTGGAAGACCAAATTAATGCTGATGAATGGAAAATACCCCTGAAAATTACACGACTGCCATAAAATGAATAACATGCATCTTCTCTTGATCAGATTTTTCAGTCGTTTTTTTTTTTTTTTTTTTTTTTTTTGTTCTTTTGTTTTTCTTGTCTTTTTCAAATGAAAGTCTACTGAGTTACTTTTGATTAAAAAGATGCTTCAACAAACAAGTCCAGACATTCTCTCACTGTTTGGAAAACTCCAGTCTGTCATTTATCTTGTTTTGTCAGTTGGCCAGACGTCCAACACAAAGAGAAGACGGTACCAGAGGTCATTATGAATTAATTATCGTGTCCAAAGATAAGCTCAGCAGATACAAATATGCAGTGGAGTCAGAAATGTCAGAACAAAGAAAAGGCAATGTCAGTGATGACTGTCAAGATGTGCGTGGAACCTGCAGGAATACATCCCCCCCCCCCTCCACCCACTGCCCCGCTGCACCTCCTACCCTCCATGCCATAGGACTGGGAACTTTCCTTAATGGTGTGCATGGTTACCAGTGCCAAGTAGGCCCAGTGCACTGTGTGTAGCCACCAGCGCCAGGTTAAAGGTATCATTTCTACACTAACTCCCTCTGTCTCCATCTCTGTCTGTCTGGCTGGCTGTCTATCTGTCTCTCTGTCTCTCTCCTGGTCATGCACGGGACTAACAGCTGTTTACCCCTGCAGAATCTCCAATCAGTGAAGCTGGCTGCCTAAAAACAAGAAGAACGGCAGAAAGTAACACAACAGATCTGCATATGTAACCATGAAACCTGATTAAACTGGCAGCGCCATGGAAATTAGGGACTAACATGCCCACACTTTGTCAAGAGATACTGGAAACAGAAGGAGCATTCATGCACACACTAACTCAGCAATTTAGAGTATAAAGAGAGAGGTAAACCAAATACAGCATCCAGCATCGCAGCATCTCAGACCTGTCACCGCTGTATTTATGTTGTTAAAGAATTAACAGTTCATAGAATGTAGCACTGCCCAGAAATACAACTGCCGTGAGTCTGAAAATCAAATTTACAGGAGACAAAAAAACCCTGACAATTTATCCCCACAAGATTTACTTCAAGCTGAGTTACGGTACAAGTATTGTGATAACAGCATTTTTATTTTTAGGATAATGTGATTGGGACTTGGCTACGTTATGCCCCTTGGCCCGCTCTTATAGTATATAGAAAATCTCAAAAATGCAAACAAGTGTAGTTATGGCAGCTGTAATTCCAGGCAGTGGCAGAACAAAAGTGTCACACAAGTGTGAGTAAATATACTGAGTAGGGTTGTAGAGCTATTACCTTAAAGTGCGGCAACACATGGACCCTTAGGGTGCGACGATGAAGGGCAGAGAGAGGAGGACAACATAGAGGGGGTGGAGAGAAAAGGTGACTGAAGGGTTTGAGAGGAAGAATGGTGAGAATGTGATTAAATGTCACCAACGCACTGCTCCAATACTGATATTTTTCTCTCTGTTTTTCAGCTAGGAGAGATGATGGTGGTGGTGGTATCGACGCCGCAGCCATTGGAGCAGGAATAGCTGCAGCTGTTCTTGTCATTGTCGTGGTTCCTGTGGTGATCTTTCTCGTCCGACGAAAACGTAGTAAGTGGAATTGTCAACACTGATAAAGTTAACAGCCAAAAAAAAAAAATCGAGTGAGTCCAGTTGCACATTCATGATTGTATGATGATACTCTGTGTGTGGGTTTGGGTATGTGGGGTTGATGATACTTTGTGTGTGTGTTGGAGGGGGGGGGGATGTGCATGTGTGAGGGAAAAAGAGAGAGGCTTACGTACTTTAATTGCCGTCAGCTAAGCAAGCTATATAGGCAAAGGGGGTAAGGGGGCAGAGAGAGGGGTACAAACATGATTGGCACTAGAAACATCATTGAAGTATAAGCATTTGCAAAATGATGACATTAACAAAAATAACAGAACGTTAAGGTTTGAAATATTTCTCACATTTTTACTGTGTTAAAGAAATTTTATCATATAGGTTAAAAAGCACACTAACATTCTTTTCCAGTCGGAAGAATCCTCTTCACCCCTTGTTCTACTACCCTGCCACACCAACACTTCAGTCCACACAGACAGTTCTCTCCTGCCACACCAACACTTCAGTCCACACAGAAAGTTCTCTCCTGCCACACCAACACTTCAGTCCACACAGACAGTTCTCTCCTGCCACACCAACACTTCAGTCCACACAGACAGTTCTCTCCTGCCACACCAACACTTCAGTCCACACAGACAGTTCTCTCCTGCCACACCAACACTTCAGTCCACACAGACAGTTCTCTCCTGCCACACCAACACTTCAGTCCACACAGACAGTTCTCTCCTGCCCTGCCACACCAACACTTCAGTCCACACAGACAGTTCTCTCCTGCCACACCAACACTTCAGTCCACACAGACAGTTCTCTCCTGCCCTGCCACACCAACACTTCAGTCCACACAGACAGTTCTCTCCTGCCACACCAACACTTCAGTCCACACAGACAGTTCTCTCCTGCCCTGCCACACCAACACTTCAGTCCACACAGACAGTTCTCTCCTGCCACACCAACACTTCAGTCCACACAGACAGTTCTCTCCTGCCACACCAACACTTCAGTCCGCACAGACAGTTCTCTCCTGCCCTGCCACACCAACACTTCAGTCCACACAGACAGTTCTCTCCTGCCCTGCCACACCAACACTTCAGTCCACACAGACAGTTCTCTCCTGCCCTGCCACACCAACACTTCAGTCCACACAGACAGTTCTCTCCTGCCACACCAACACTTCAGTCCGCACAGACAGTTCTCTCCTGCCCTGTCACACCAACACTTCAGTCCACACAGACAGTTCTCTCCTGCCACACCAACACTTCAGTCCACACAGACAGTTCTCTCCTGCCACACAACACTTCAGTCCACACAGACAGTTCTCTCCTGCCACACTAACACTTCAGTCCACACAGACAGTTCTCTCCTGCCACACTAACACTTCAGTCCACACAGACAGTTCTCTCCTGCCACACCAACACTTCAGTCCACACAGACAGTTCTCTCCTGCCACACTAACACTTCAGTCCACACAGACAGTTCTCTCCTGCCACACTAACACTTCAGTCCACACAGACAGTTCTCTCCTGCCACACCAACACTTCAGTCCACACAGACAGTTCTCTCCTGCCACACTAACACTTCAGTCCACACAGACAGTTCTCTCCTGCCACACCAACACTTCAGTCCACACAGACAGTTCTCTCCTGCCACACCAACACTTCAGTCCACACAGACAGTTCTCTCCTGCCACACCAACACTTCAGTCCACACAGACAGTTCTCTCTGCCCTGCCACACCAACACTTCAGTCCACACAGACAGTTCTCTCCTGCCCTGCCACACCAACACTTCAGTCCACACAGACAGTTCTCTCCTGCCCTGCCACACCAACACTTCAGTCCACACAGACAGTTCTCTCCTGCCACACCAACACTTCAGTCCACACAGACAGTTCTCTCCTACCCTGCCACACCAACACTTCAGTCCACACAGACAGTTCTCTCCTGCCACACCAACACGTCAGTCCACACAGACAGTTCTCTCCTGCCACACCAACACTTCAGTCCACACAGACAGTTCTCTCCTGCCACACCAACACTTCAGTCCACACAGACAGTTGTCTCCTGCCACACCAACACTTCAGTCCACACAGACAGTTCTCTCCTGCCACACCAACACTTCAGTCCACACAGACAGTTCTCTCCTGCCACACCAACACTTCAGTCCACACAGACAGTTCTCTCCTGCCACACCAACACTTCAGTCCACACAGACAGTTCTCTCCTGCCACACCAACACTTCAGTCCACACAGGCAGTTCTCTACTGCCCTGCTACACCAACACTTCAGTCCACACAGACAGTTATCTCCTGCCACACCAACACTTCAGTCCCAACAGGCAGTTCTCTCCTGCACTGCCACACCAACACTTCAGTCCACACAGACCGTTCTCTCCTGCCTGCCACACCAACACTTCAGTCCACACAGACAGTTCTCTCCTGCCACACAAACACTTCAGTCCACACAGACATGTTCTCTCCTGCCACACCAACACTTCAGTCCACACAGACAGTTCTCTCCTGCCACACCAACACTTCAGTCCACACAGACAGTTCTCGCCTGCCCTGCTACACCAACACTTCAGTCCACACAGACAGTTATCTCCTGCCACAACAACACTTCACTCCCAACAGGCAGTTCTCTGCTGCCCTGCCACACCATCACTTCAGTCCACACAGACCGTTCTCTCCTGCCCTGCCACACCAACACTTCAGTCCACACAGACAGTTCTCTCCTGCCACACCAACACTTCAGTCCACACAGACAGTTCTCTGCTTCCCTGCCACACCAACACTTCAGTCCACACAGACAGTTCTCTCCTGCCACACCAACACTTCAGTCAACGCAGACAGTTCTCTCCTGCCACACCAACACTTCAGTCAACACAGACAGTTCTCTCCTGCCACACCAACACTTCAGTCCACACAGACAGTTCTCTCCTGCCCTGCCACACCAACACTTCAGTCCACACAGACAGTTCTCTCCTGCCACACCAACACTTCAGTCCACACAGACAGTTCTCTGCTGCCCTGCCACACCAACACTTCAGTCCACACAGACAGTTCTCTCCTGCCCTGCCACACCAACACTTCAGTCCACACAGACAGTTCTCTCCTGCCACACCAACACTTCAGTCCACACAGACAGTTCTCTGCTTCCCTGCCACACCAACACTTCAGTCCACACAGACAGTTCTCTCCTGCCACACCAACACTTCAGTCAACGCAGACAGTTCTCTCCTGCCACACCAACACTTCAGTCAACACAGACAGTTCTCTCCTGCCACACCAACACTTCAGTCCACACAGACAGTTCTCTCCTGCCCTGCCACACCAACACTTCAGTCCACACAGACAGTTCTCTCCTGCCACACCAACACTTCAGTCCACACAGACAGTTCTCTGCTGCCCTGCCACACCAACACTTCACTCCACACAGACGGTTCTCTCCTGCCACGCCAACACTTCAGTCAACACAGACAGTTCTCTCCTGCCCTACCACACCAACACTTCAGTCAACACAGACAGTTCTCTCCTGCCCTACCACACCAACACTTCAGTCCACACAGACAGTTCTCCCCTGCCACACCAACACTTCAGTCCACATAGACAGTTCTCTCCTGCCACACCAACACTTCAGTCCACACAGACAGTTCTCTCCTGCCACACCAACACTTCAGTCCACATAGACAGTTCTCTCCTGCCCTGCCACACCAACACTTCAGTCCACACAGACAGTTCTCTCCTGCCCTGCCACACCAACACTTCAGTCCACACAGACAGTTCTCTCCTGCCACACCAACACTTCAGTCCACACAGACAGTTCTTGCTTCCCTGCCACACCAACACTTCAGTCCACACAGACAGTTCTCTCCTGCCACACCAACACTTCAGTCAACGCAGACAGTTCTCTCCTGCCACACCAACACTTCAGTCAACACAGACAGTTCTCTCCTGCCACACCAACACTTCAGTCCACACAGACAGTTCTCTGCTTCCCTGCCACACCAACACTTCAGTCCACACAGACAGTTCTCTCCTGCCACACCAACACTTCAGTCCACACAGACAGTTCTCTGCTGCCCTGCCACACCAACACTTCACTCCACACAGACGGTTCTCTCCTGCCACGCCAACACTTCAGTCAACACAGACAGTTCTCTCCTGCCCTACCACACCAACACTTCAGTCAACACAGACAGTTCTCTCCTGCCCTACCACACCAACACTTCAGTCCACACAGACAGTTCTCCCCTGCCACACCAACACTTCAGTCCACATAGACAGTTCTCTCCTGCCACACCAACACTTCAGTCCACACAGACAGTTCTCTCCTGCCACACCAACACTTCAGTCCACACAGACAGTTCTCTCCTGCCACACCAACACTTCAGTCCACATAGACAGTTCTCTCCTGCCCTGCCACACCAACACTTCAGTCCACACAGACAGTTCTCTCCTGCCCTGCCACACCAACACTTCAGTCCACACAGACAGTTCTCTCCTGCCACACCAACACTTCAGTCCACACAAACAGTTCTCTCCTGCCCTGCCACACCAACACTTCAGTCGACACAGACAGTTCTCTCCTGCCACACCAACACTTCAGTCCACACAGACAGTTCTCTCCTGCCACACCAACACTTCAGTCCCAACAGACGGTTCCTATTTCTGTCTCGCCCTGATACTTGTAAATACACACAGGAAACACGAATTCACATGCAACCGTTCGATAATCCCCCCCCCCCCCTCCCCACAAGTCCCCCATACCTCAATTCCTACTCTGAAGAATCCTCGACCGCGCTCTCCCTCCTCATTTCCCATTTTCCTCCTCCCCTGCCCCTTCCCATACACACATACGCATTAGCACGCACGCACACATACCAGCACACGGGCAAGCACACATACCATGCACACACGCAGATACACATGAGAGAGAGTTTGAAAACTGTTAACAATTTGCAGTAGCCATTAGTTCTGTTGATATTATAATGGCCAGTATTACCTGATACTTTAAATAAATCAGTGAGACTTCTTACCATCCACATAGCGAAAAATGACAGCGCACTGCACACTGAAAGTACTCAATAAATGTTTTGTCAGTACCAACTCCTGTCGACACTGTCATTCATTTTCCATACTGGCAGGCACATTATCAGCAACGTGTCATGCGCGACATGTTTTTTGACACTGATGCATGAAGTTATCAGGTTCTCCACATGTGTGACACTTGTGAGCTTAAGAAATATGTTAGAGAGAGTGCTGCGACTACCTGCGTTCTTTGTCGCGACGTGGATGGCAAAGGAAATACTTGGGCTATCCATGAGCATCATGCCTCTATCAAATCACTAGTGGAAGAAAGGGGGGGGGGGGGGGGCGTCAACCCGCACTAACTACAGTTAAGTCAACATTCTCTGTAACATTGTTGTCAGGGTCACCGTCTTATGATCTTGTTGCCATGCAACAAAGTCATCAGCCAGACAGAGGGAGGGAAGGGAGTGAGAGGAAAAGTGAGTTGAGGGGGTCAAGACTGGTGTCTTAAAATGAAATAAAACTGATAACACCTCTGTGTGTGTGTGTGTGTGTGTGTGTGTGTGTGTGTGTGTGTGTGTGTGTGTGTGTGTGTGAAATATTACTCTTTGAAATGAGATCTCATAGAGATGTGTTGAAAAAAAGAGAGGACAAGGATAACTTCAATCAGGGAGAGATTGATATGTTTCTACAGGACCTACCCAGACATCAACATTGATGTGTGAAAATGGCTAACACTGTTCGTATCTCTGCATTTTAGGTCTCATCTTATGAGGGATACACTGCTGTATCCCTTTCTTGTCTTTTTGTTTACTTTGTTGCTGTGTGTATGTGTTAATACATAATGTACATGATCACGAAAGATAATCTATTTTTTGTTGTTGTTGTTTTGTTTTTTTGCAGGAAAACCGAGTAAGGCACAAAGGTAAATGGTTTAATTGATTTTCTATGATTGTTTTATTTTCTGCTTTTAACCTGCTACACACCCCATCCCTTCTCCAAACAACCACCTCCCCTATCCCCCACCCCCCATTGGCACCCTACTTTCAGACTCCCATCCCATCCACCCTGCCACCCTCCTCTATTACCATCTCCCTTCCTGACTCCTCAAGCCAGACAAGTACAACGTTCCATGGAGTCTCTCCTTCCTGTGACTAGGTTCCTTTCTTCCTTCGGATTTGTCCTTCATTCTTACAGCAGCTTGCAACATGTATGTTCTTACAGCAGCTTGCAACATGTATGTTCTTACAGCAGCTTGCAACATGTATGTTCTTACAGCAGCTTGCAACTTGTATGTTCTTACAGCAGCTTGCAACATGTATGTTCTTACAGCAGCTTGCAACATGTAGGTCTGTGCTTCTTTTTTTTTTTTTTGCTGTCCCAACCTCTGCGCCACCTCAGAGGCAGTGCACCCACGCTGCTCATTCCGACACCCCGTCCACAGCCACATCCCGGTTGGCCCTGCCGCAGCCCCGGCACCGACAATCCACAGGGAGCAGTCAATGTCAAGTCGTCAAGAGGCAACCCACCGGAGGAGACACTGCACTGCTCCTACTAAGCCCCCTACCGACGACAATAATTGCTTAGTCGCGGAGCCTGCGCGAGTGAGCTCTCCCTCCGGAGGGCGCCACCACGTCCGTCCAACGACAGCCCCCATGGACTCGCCGATACCGGTGACCCCGCCGGAACCAAACAAAGACCACAGACGTGGAAAGGACATCGAAATTGAGGTCACCATGAGAGCAGGGCATGAAGGGCCACAGAATTTGAGATTTTTTTTATGCTGATCGATGAGAATGAGGATGATTAAGATGATGCTACAGATTTCCATTTCGGTCTGAGACTACATGACAGGGCTGTACTCTACGCTCCCTTTCATGATATATCCCGGCGTCAACCAAGCCCGAGAGATACAGGCACCTGCAGTGTTGGTCAGGAAATTTGAGCAACACTCTCAGAAACGCATCCATTAAGTGGATACAACTCGACTGTGTGGTCCCAGTTTTCCCAGCTGAGTCCGCAGCAAACTCAACACTGGGTAGGAGCCCGTCGGGGCAGAAAAACCCACATGACTCTGATGGGATTCGAACCCACGACCTCCCAGCCGGGAGTCCGCGACGCCAACCACTTCGCCACGGCGGCTGGTATGTCTGTGCTTCTTTGTGAGTGTGATTTGTAAGAGAGAGCATGCAGATGCATGCCCTTGTGTGCATGTTCGCGCGCGCGCGCGCGCGTGCGTGCGTGCGTGCGTGCGTGCGTGCGTGGTGTGTGTGTGTGTGTGTGTGTGTGTGAAAGATGAAAATAATCAATCAAGCTGGCAGTATGTAGATAGGTGACATTAAAAGAGGAGAAAGGTGAAGACAGACAGAAAACACAAATATGCAGTGAGAATTTTAATGGAGGCGGATATGCCAGTGTGAAATAGATATGTAAAAGGAGGCTCTAGTAAAATGTGGTGCAAAGGGAGAGAGGGGGGGAGAGAAAGAGAGAGAGAGGGAGAGAGAGAGAGAGAGAAGAGAGAGGGAGAGAGAGAGAAAGCGAGAAAGAGAGAGAGAGAGAGAGGTGTGTGTGTGTGTGTGTGTGTGTGTGTGTGTGTGTGTGTGTGGTGTGTGTGTGTGTAATTAGTTGGGGTTTTTTACGTCTTGTAATTTGTTTTCAGGCGTGGACACAATGCACGTCAGGATGAGCCAGGTATGTGTGTTACTCATCCACCGAAAAGCCAGATTAAATGTACCATGCATCAGTTTGTCCATGTAGATGGTTGTTAGAGGGCAGTGTCAACAAATTATCAGGAGAAAATAAAAAGAACAATAGACGTAGACCCCTTCTGGTTAATGATGGCATCTGTTGATTCTGTCTTTCTTGTTTTCCTTGTTTTGTGCATTGTAGCATGTGACAGATGGCTACATGAAATATGACATAACGACTCCATCATTTTTCACATTATCACAAAACATTTGAATCCGTATCTGATGATGGGTGCTCTCCCATTTCCCCCAAAATAAGAATGTTGATTTATAACATGATTATAAATGTTGGAATACTGAGCTTCCAAATGAGTGTTACAAATGCTACAGAGCTACCAGTTTGTTTCAGGCAGAACATAAACAGGTAAGCAAATGTACAAATACTGTGAGAGCATTAGGGAGAAAAGCAAATATACAAGTTTTTAAGTGCGTTATGGGAGAAAACAAATGTACAAATACAGTCAGAGCATTATGGGGGAAAGCAAATATAGTTACACGTATTTGAGTACGTTATGGGAGAAAGCAAATGTAGAAATTTGAGTGAGTGCAGTGTGTACAAATACAGTGATATTATTATGGAGGAAAACACATGAACAAATACAGTGAGTGCTGTGCGTAGGAAAGTAGATATACAAATACAACGAGTGCAATATGCAGGAAAGAGCATGTACAAATATAACGAGTGCTTTATGGAGGGAGAATGAATATATGAATACAATGATTGCTATACGGGGGAAAGCAAATGTACAAATACGGTGAATGCAATATGGTGGAAAGCAAATGTACAAATATAATGAATGCTTTATGGGTAAAACAAATGCACAGATATAATGAATGCTTTAAGGGGGGGGGGGGAGCAAATGTATAAATATAACGAGTGCTTTATGGGGGAAAGCAAATGTACAAATATAACGAGTGCTTTATGGGGGAATGCAAATGCACATATATAATGAGTGCTTTATGAGGAGAAATGCAAATGTTTAAGTATATGAGTGCATTATGGGAGAAAGCAAAATGTACAAATGCAGTGAGTGCATTATGGGTGGGGGGACAAATACAGCGAGTGCATTTTGGGAGAAAGCAAATGTACAGATACAGTGAATGCAATATGGTGGAAAGCCAATGTACAAATACAACGGGTGCTTTATGGTGGGGGGATGAATATACAACTACAATGATCGCGATATGGTGGAAAGCCAATGTACAAATGCAACGAGTGCTTTAAGTAGGGAAGCCAGTGTATAAATACAACCAGTGCATTATAGGTGAAAGCAGAGCACAGATATGAGTACAGTATGGGGGAGAGCAAACGTAGGTCAGTGAACTATCAGACACAAGGAAAATCTAATGACTGAACAGGGAGGATTTTGAAAAGGGGTGAGGGGTGGGTGCTGGGAGGAGGGAGAGAGGAGAAGGAGAGATGGAATGGAAAAAAATGTTGAAATGTAAGTAATAGAATCCTGTATTGGCAGCAGTGGAATTTCTTGAGGTCTGTGTTGTGAACGGAACCTGTCTATAATCCTGTATTGGCAGCAGTGGGAATTTCTTGAGGTCTGTGTTGTGAACGGAACCTGTCTATAATCCTGTATTGGCAGCAGTGGGAATTTCTTGAGGTCTGTGTTGTGAACGGAACCTGTCTATAATCCTGTATTGGCAGCAGTGGGAATTTCTTGAGGTCTGTGTTGTGAACGGAACCTGTCTATAATCCTGTATTGGCAGCAGTGGGAATTTCTTGAGGTCTGTGTTGTGAACGGAACCTGTCTATAATCCTGTATTGGCAGCAGTGGGAATTTCTTGAAGTCTGTGTTATGAACGGAACCTGTCTGGAGATGTAGAGTTAGACCAGAACTCTTGCTCAGTACTCTCTATTCAAAGGATAGGAAGCAGAGTGTGCTGACCATTTATTCATGAAAATTTGATAAGCTGGGAAATGAAATGCGTGGGTGGGAGTAGCTCCGTATCACACAGATTTCTGTATTGGTGTTTTGGCGTCAGTGTCGGGTGATTGATGAAATAGATGCGAAAAATTAAATAAATTCCGGTTATTACATCAATATGATTTGATTTTTAAAAAGAAAGAAAGAAAGAAAAAGAAACAGTTGGCCCAGTTTGGGCTAAAAAGGTAGTGTATGACCAGAAGGCAGGCCAAAGGGTAACCTTTCTTACTCTGGTTAATTCTAGGTCAGTTTGACTCGCACTATGTGCACTTGTCTTTTCCACCTCCAAAGGAACTAGATGTAAGCAGAAGGCAGCTGCTCCCCCGCTCTTCCCTTTGACCCCCATTTTATGGCCCGTTCCTCCCCTTTCATTGCACGCAAACTCATTTTGGCAAATTTTGTTGTTGTTTTTTTTTTTTTGTAGCTTAATCTCCACTCATAAACATCTTTGTTGGGAAGGACTTGCCTTGGTTTTGTGCTTTTTTTTTCTTCTCCAAGAACATAGCTGATGTACCATTGCTGTAAGCTGAGTGATCTTATGAACTTTTTTTTTTCAGAGATGATCGTGAATGATCTTTATGGAAGAAGTCCTGGAACAGCTGATGATGGTAACGTGTGTGTGTGTGTGTGTGTGTGTGTGTGTGTGTGTGTGTGTGTGTGTGTGTGTGTGTGTGTGTGTGAGAGAGAGAGAGAGAGAGAGAGAGAGAGAACATCCATGCATGTGTGTGTGTGTGTGTGTGTGTGTGTGTGTGTGTGTGTGTGTGTGTGTGGAGTGCACAAACAAAGGTGACAAAGGAACACAGTATCATTGAATGTGCACTGGTAGTTGTAAATACAACCAGTCTTCGCAGTTCAGGTTAAGACATACCTCGGAATTAACAAAACGGTTCATTTAAATACCCTTTTTTCCATACATTTTTGAGAACACTGTTTTCGCACTGTGTTTTGTAAGAAGAGAGACTGTCAAAGCAAAGAAATGTTTAATATTCACATGTTGTGTTTTGTAAGAGAGACTGTCAGGGTAAAGAAATGTTCAATATTCACATGTTGTGTTTTCTAAGAGGAGAGACTGTCAAGGCAAAGAAATGTTCAATATTCACATGTTGTGTTTTCTAAGAGGAGAGACTGTCAAGGCAAAGAAATGTTCAATATTCACATGTTGTGTTTTGTAAGAAGAGAGACTGTCAGGGTAAAGAAATGTTCAATATTCACATGTTGTGTTTTCTAAGAGGAGAGACTGTCAAGGCAAAGAAATGTTCAATATTCACATGTTGTGTTTTGTAAGAAGAGAGACTGTCAGGGTACAGAAATGTTCAATATTCACATGTTGTGTTTTGTAAGAAGAGAGACTGTCAGGGCAAATTTTTAATATTCATTTTTGGCTATATTGCTCGGTTGTTTTCATTTTTTTAGGTAGATTTCTCTTAAAAGATAAACCAGTCACATAGTGTGCACATGCAGCCTAGTGAAAATGTCCACAGGCATGTTCCTCCATGCAGCATAGTGAGGCGGAATGCAGATGTGTGGAATCCAGAACTGGGGGACAAGTATCCAACAGACTGAATTTTGAAAGATTTACGTTTGAATCAAATTGTATTGCTCTCCATGTCACAATAGTCCAGTTTCTGCAGGAGATACATGAATGTAATAGGGAACACTTCATGCACAGAACAGAGATCTTGCGCATTTTTGTGGATAGACACCGATTCGAACGTAAGCAACATAGGGGTGTGCAGGTAGCAGATGACAAGAGCGTAAACAACAAAGTTACGGATAACACGGTGGGGTGAGGGTTCAAAACAGACGACACCTGAAGACAAGCAGCCAACTCAAAGGCTTTCTTTACGTGTTGGTCAGAAATGCTGAAATTAATCCTTCATGACCAGAAGAGAGCTGTTACTGAAGAGGGATTATTTTGGAGTCTGTGTGCTTGGAGGCTTGGTGCTTCGGTCTCTCTTTCCCATAAAAGAATGAGGGGATCCTGACTGGTAAAATATGAATCATGCCAAGTAGAAAGACAGCACTTGTTTGGGCAGGTAAGTTTGAGAAAAAAGCTTTGCAAATGCAACCTTAATTGTCAAAGAAACTTGAAGAAGAAACTGAATTCCGACCGAAGTGCTCCATGAACTACATTCTGCCGAGGCCTACAAAATACTCTTTTCCATACAAACACGCAGGCTCATCTGTATCAGCTTTGACTTGAATATGAAATTAGATGTAGGCCTGAATCAGTAAATTGCAGAATGCAGTTGTAATGTTTTCAAACGCTTTGTGCCCGAATGCCTTTTATAGAAAAAGAAATCAAAGTGACAGTTTTGATGTATGTGTAGAAGCAAGCAAGTGCATCATGCGATGTGAAAGAGAGTTTTGTATGATTTATTCCTTTGTTATTGCTACATCTTTACGTTGCACTGTAGTGTGTGTGTGTGTGTGTGTGTGTGTTGTGTGTGTGTGTGTGTGTTGTGGTGCGCGCGCGCGCGCGCGCGTGTGTGTGTGTGTGTGTGTGTGGTGTGTGTGTGTGTGTGTGTGTGTGTGTGCGTGTGTGTGTGTGTGTGCGGTGTGTGTTGTGTGTGTTGTGTGTTTGCGTGTGTGTAGTGTGTTGCTGTGTTGTGTGCGAGAAACAAACACACACAGAAAGGTGTCTGTATGATGGAACCATTCTATTACAGCACACGCTTACTCCAGCCCATAGTTTTCATGGTCTGTCTTTCTCACTTGCAGCTGCTGTTCATATGCATTTGTGTGCAGTTGTGAATATGGATGTCTTTGTAAATGGTTGTGTGTGTGTGTGTGTGTGTGTGTGTGTGTGTGTGGTGTGTGTGTGTTGTGTGTGTGTTTTCAGACCAAGAGACAATGATTGTTAATGATTTTTATGAATCATCTGGTAACGTCGGTGAGTTCATGTTATATGCAGTAATTTGTTAACAGATATACCAGCACATTTATAAAAGAACACATGCATGCATGAATAGCACTATGGCCCGTATCACTCTCCCCCCCCCCCCCCCCCCCCACTCCTCTCTCTCTCTCTCTCTCTCTCTCTCTCTCTCTCCACACACACACACACACACACACACACACACATTCGCGCGCGCACACACGCGCACACACACACACACACACACACACACACACACACACACACACACACACAATCTCTCTCTCTCTCTCTCTCTCTCTCTCTCTCTCTCTCTCTCACATACACACACACACACAAATCTCTCTCTCACACAATCTCTCTCTCTCTCTCTCTCTCTCTCTCTCTCTCTCTCTCTCTCTCTCTCTCTCTCTCTCTCTCTTGTAAGAAATGAATTGGCTTCCTTTGTGAAAGTCGTAAATGTTGATGATTTTAATATCTTTTCTTTTTTGATTGAGAAGCAATTGCTCGGAATAGAAAAAAGATGGTCTTTATGTATGCTCGTACGTTCCACCAGAAACATCACCGTTTTACGCCCATTTCAATATCGACAATGGAATTAGTTTAATTGAAGACTGTCTAGTTGACTGCTTATTAATGAGAGATGCATAATTATGTTGTTCTGAATGGCGACCTGAATAGTAGGACATCAAATATTTCTCAAAATATCCGTGCAGATACTGACCCTGATGTATAATACAAAAGCTAGGCTGTTAATGTGAATCGCTGTTCTGAAGACTGATTTGAACAATTATGGCAAGTTGCTTTTAAATATGTGCTCTGCTATGGAATTGTCTATACTGAATGGTGTGTGTAAGGGCGACCAAAATGGTTGCTATGCATACATGTCTGAAACTGGAAACAGTGTAAACAATAATAATAGTTTTGTTTTATTTATGAAGTTGTTCGACTCTCAAGTC
Source organism: Conus canariensis (assembly GCA_033310375.1). Taxonomy (NCBI): domain Eukaryota; kingdom Metazoa; phylum Mollusca; class Gastropoda; order Neogastropoda; family Conidae; genus Conus; species Conus canariensis. The sequence continues at coordinate 48,271,014 of CM065743.1, read as the reverse complement.
CAGCATATGGTTCCACATGGGGCAGTTATGGGGATTAGACAAGGCAGCTATTCACTGTGAGATCGTTCATTGTTATGCTTTAAAGAAATTCCTAAGAGTAGATATGAGGACACCAAATGACCTTGTATGCGGCGGAACTAGCAGGTATCCTTTATATGTGAACTCAGCAGTGAGATGTGTTCGCTATTAGGTTTAAATTGGTACAAATGGATCAGCAAAGAACTCCACGCAAAGCGTATAATATGTTATATGATTTAGATCTCAAAGGTAAAGTGAACTGGGTGACTCAAGTGCGAATTTGTCTGTTTCAATATGGGTTTGGGTTTGTTTGGTACAATCAAGGTGTTGGAAATATTAATGACTTTTTTCGTATATTTCGCCAATGGTTAATAGACTGTCGTTGACAAAAATGGACAGAACATATTCAGACCAGTAGTAGATTTGACATGTATAGACATTTTTGTGATACGCCTTCTTTGAAACCATATTTAGCGTTGGATTCGAGTCCACATTTGATATACATAACAACAAGATTCAGGCTTGGAATCTCAGAGTCAATGGTGCATAGCTCTAGATACAGAATTGTCAACAGAAGTGTTTTATCTTGTCCATTATGTAAAGTAGCAGAAGAAAATGAGATACATTTTGTTTTTTGTTGTCCAACACTCAGACGCATTCATGAAAACTTTATAAGACCTAAATATTACCGACAACCCTATTTGTTCAAACTCAGTTTACCAATGTGCTCTCAAAAGTCTCAGGATGTACGAAAATTTTCACTTTATCTTTATAAGGCTTTTATGTTTAGAGAAATCGCAATGTCTTAGGAATATACGTTATTAATTTGTTTCTGTCTCTTTTCTGTTTTACGTATGGCTATTGGTACTTGTTATGATTTTTCCCCTGTATGCGTTCTTGCTCAGTTTGTTTGTTTGTCTTGATAGAGTGCTTATATGATGTTCACACACCCCTTCACAAGGGGCCGTGGCCTATTGTGAATAAATTCATCTGACTCTCTCTCTCTCTCTCTCTCTCTCTCTCTCTTCTCTCTCTCTCTCTCTCTCTCTCTCCTGCCGGTTCTCAATGTGTGGCCCTTCCTTAAAAGCTGTCATCTTGGAAAGGATATCTGAATTTCCACAGCAGAACACAGTTATGATTCCTATGACTTTGTCATATTTTGTTACATTTCCTGCCGATTATACTTAGCATGTTTTCCTTTGAGTCTAAATTTGTTTTGCAATTTGCTACCGTCCTTTATATGAAACTGAAACTTTCTTTTTAATCGAGATAAGACTTCTGTTCCATCGCATTCAACTGAAAGTAAACCAAGCCTTTTTTTCACTTTCTTTGCGTTATGACTTTACATGAAATGAGTATGCATGTTAATCGTGTTGTGAAAGAGGGAGCAAGAAATATTTCCAAGGTGTAGTCAGCGCATTTTTTCCCTATCAGTGAAAGAAATTTTCAATATTTCAGCAGTCGATGCGGCAGGTTTTCCCCATTCTGATACAGATAAATCTTTCTACTAACTTATGAGAGCTTAGCAGAGAACCAACGTTTAGCATTCTGGCTATTCTTAAAGTCTACATTTACAAAATGTTGCAAGGAAAGAAACTGCTTTTGTACCGACAATTTTACAGTTGATAATGGAACATACAATGACAAATTGACAATTGGAAACATTTAGTTTTACTATGCATTGTTTCTTAAGTACAGCTGGAATTTTTTTTTCAAAATGTTTGTTTACTGACTCTGTCTTATGTACGCTGACACGCGAAAAAAAAAAAACGAAAACAAAAACAAAAGCGAAAAAAAAAGAAGAAAGACCCAAAAAGAAACGTTAGGAGACTGCCTAGCCAACACAAGACTGAATTCAAAAAATTCCCATCAAAACAAACTCTAAGTATCACAGACACACACACACACACACACACACACACACACACACACACACACACACATACACACACACACACACACACACACACACACACACACACCACACACACACACACACTTACGCCACGCCACACACACACACACACACACACACACACACCACACACACGCACACGCACGCACGCACGCAGCACGCACACACACACACACACACACACACACACACACACACACACACACACATATGCATACCTGCGTGTGCGAATGCTCATGTTTGAGCTGAATTCTTGTTCAAGCCTTGGCGTCAGAAAATTAATGGGGATGATGGGGGAAGTTGCGAAAATTAATGGCAATGATGGGGGAAGTTAAGACAATTAATGGGGATGATAGAGGAAGTTAAGAAAATTAATGGGGATGATGGAGGAAGTTAAGACAATTAATGGGGATGATGGAGGAAGTTAAGACAATTAATGGGGATGATGGAGGAAGTTAAGACAATTAATGGGGATGATGGAGGAAGTTAAGACAATTAATGGGATGATGGAGGAAGTTAAGACAATTAATGGGGATGATGGGGAAGTTAAGACAATTAATGGGGATGATGGAGGAAGTTAAGACATTAATGGGGATGATGGGGGAAGTTAAGACAATTAATGGGGATGATAGAGGAAGTTAAGACCATTAATGGGGATGATGAGAGGAAGTTAAGACAATTAATGGGAATGATGGAGGAAGTTAAGAACATTAATGGGGATGATAGAGGAAGTTAAGACAATTAATGGGGATGATGGAGGAAGTTAAGACAATTAATGGGGATGATGGGGAAGTTAAGACAATTAATGGGGATGTATAGGGATGAGGAAGTTAAGACAATTAATGGTGTGGGGATGGGATGAGGAAGTTAAGAACAATTAATGGGGATGATAGAGGAAGTTAAGACAATTAATGGGGATGATGGAGGAAGTTAAGACAATTAATGGGGATGATGAGGAAGTTAAGACAATTAATGGGGATGATAGAGGAAGTTAAGACAATTAATGGGGATGATGGAGGAAGTTAAGACAATTAATGGGGATGATAGAGGAAGTTAAGACATTAATGGGATGATGGAGGAAGTTAAGACAATTAATGGGGTAGATAGGGGAAGTTAAGACAATTAATGGGGATGATGGAGGAAGTTAAGACAATTAATGGGGATGATGGAGGAAGTTAAGACAATTAATGGGGATGATGGAGGAAGTTAAGACAATTAATGGGATGATGAGGAAGTTAAGACAATTAATGGGGATGATGGAGGAAGTTAAGACAATTAATGGGGATGATGGAGGAAGTTAAGACAATTAATGGGGATAATGGGGGAAGTTAAGACAATTAATGGGGATAATGGGGGAAGTTAAGACAATTAATGGGGATAATGGGGGAAGTTAAGACAATTAATGGCAATGATGGGGGAAGTTAAGCAAATCAATGGTGGATGATGGGGAAGTTTAAAAAAATCTTGGGGATAATGGGGGAAGTTAAGAAAATTAATGGGGATAATAAGAAGAGTTAAGAAAATTAATGGAGATGATGGAGGAAGCTGAGAAAATCAATGTGGATGATGGGGGAAGTTCAGAAAATTAAAGTGGATGATGGAGGAAGTTAGGAAAATTAATGGGGATGGTGGAGGAAATTAGGAAAATTAATGGCAATGATGGGGGAAGTTGAGAAAATAAATCGAGTATGATGGACGAAAGCTAGAAAAAAAATAATGGGGGATGATGGGAAAGTTTTTTTTTTTTTTAAAGAATAATGAGGTGTGATGAGGGAAAGTTTTTAAAAAGAGAATGGGGATGAGGGGGAAGTTAAAGAAAGTTAATGGGGGTGATAAAGGAAAGTTAAGAACATTAGTGGTGGATGATGGGTGCTGTTAAAAGAATCAATGGGATATGGGTGTGATATGATGATGGTGCTGTTAAAAGAATCAATGGGTGATGGGTGCTGTTAAGAATAATGGGGTTGGTGCTGTTAAAAGAATCAATGGTGGATGATGGGTGCTGTTAAAAGAATCAGATGGGTGGGATGGATGAGGTGCTGTTAAAAGAATCAATGGGGGATGATGGGTGCTGTTAAAAGAATCAATGGGGGATGATGGGTGCTGTTAAAAGAATCAATGGGGGATGATGGGTGCTGTTAAAAGAATCAATGGGGGATGATGGGTGCTGTTAAAAGAATCAATGGGGGATGATGGGTGCTGTTAAAAGAATCAATGGGGATGATGGGTGCTGTTAAAAGAATCAATGGGGGATGATGGGTGCTGTTAAAAGAATCAATGGGGGATGATGGGTGCTGTTAAAAGAATCAATGGGGATGATGGGTGCTGTTAAAAGAATCAATGGGGGTAGATATGGGTGTGTTAAAAGAATCAATGGGGATGATGGGTGCTGTTAAAAGAATCAATGGGGATGAGGGTCGTTAAAATCAATGGGGATGATGGTGCTGTTAAAAGAATCAATGGGGATGATGGGTGCTGTTAAAAGAATCAATGGGGATGATGGTGCTGTTAAAGAAACATGGGGATGAGTGCTGTTAAAAGAATCAATGGGGGATGATGGGTGCTGTTAAAAGAATCAATGGGGGATGATGGGTGCTGTTAAAAGAATCAATGGGGATGATGGGTGCTGTTAAAAGAATCAATGGGGGATGATGGGTGCTGTTAAAAGAATCAATGGGGGATGATGGGTGCTGTTAAAAGAATCAATGGGGGATGATGGGTGCTGTTAAAAGAATCAATGGGGATGATGGGTGCTGTTAAAAGAATCAATGGGGGATGATGGGTGCTGTTAAAAGAATCAATGGGGGATGATGGGTGCTGTTAAAAGAATCAATGGGGATGATGGGTGCTGTTAAAAGAATCAATGGGGGATGATGGGTGCTGTTAAAAGAATCAATGGGGGATGATGGGTGCTGTTAAAAGAATCAATGGGGATGATGGGTGCTGTTAAAAGAATCAATGGGGGATGATGGGTGCTGTTAAAAGAATCAATGGGGATGATGGGTGCTGTTAAAAGAATCAATGGGGGATGATGGGTGCTGTTAAAAGAATCAATGGGGATGATGGGTGCTGTTAAAAGAATCAATGGGATGGGTGCTGTAAAATAATGGGGTGTGGCTGTTAAAAGAATCAATGGGGATGATGGGTGCTGTTAAAAGAATCAATGGGGATGATGGGTCTGTTAAAAGAATCAATGGGGATGATGGGTGCTGTTAAAAGAATCAATGGGGATGATGGGTGCTGTTAAAAGAATCAATGGGGAGATGGTGTAAAAGAATCAATGGGGATGATGTCTGTTAAAAAAGAATCAATGGGGGATGATGGGTGCTGTTAAAAGAATCAATGGGGGATGATGGGTGCTGTTAAAAGAATCAATGGTGATGGGCTGTTAAAGAATCAATGGTGATGGTGCTGTTAAAAGAATCAATGGGGGATGATGGTGTGCTGTTAAAAGAATCAATGGGGGATGAATGGGTGCTGTTAAAAGAATCAATGGGGGATGATGGGTGCTGTTAAAAGAATCAATGGGAGGGTGTGAAGAATTGGGGATGATGTGCTGTTAAAAGAATCAATGGGGGATGATGGTGCTGTTAAAAGAAATCAATGGGGGATGATGGGTGCTGTTAAAAGAATCAATGGGGGATGATGGGTGCTGTTAAAAGAAATCAATGGGGGATGATGGGTGCTGTTAAAAGAATCAATGGGGGATGATGGGTGCTGTTAAAAGAATCAATGGGGGATGATGGGTGCTGTTAAAAGAATCAATGGGGATGATGGGTGCTGTTAAAAGAATCAATGGGGGATGATGGGTGCTGTTAAAAGAATCAATGGGGGTGATGAGGTGCTGTTAAAAGAATCAATGGGGGATGATGGGTGCTGTTAAAAGAATCAATGGGGGATGATGGGTGCTGTTAAAAGAATCAATGGGGGATGATGGGTGCTGTTAAAAGAATCAATGGGGGATGATGGGTGCTGTTAAAAGAATCAATGGGGATGATGGTGTGCTGTTAAAGAATCAATGGGGGGATGAAGGTGCTGTTAAAAGAATCAATGGGGGATGATGGGTGCTGTTAAAAGAATCAATGGGGGATGATGGGTGCTGTTAAAAGAATCAATGGGGGATGATGGGTGCTGTTAAAAGAATCAATGGGGGATGATGGGTGCTGTTAAAAGAATCAATGGGGGATGATGGGTGCTGTTAAAAGAATCAATGGGGGATGATGGGTGCTGTTAAAAGAATCAATGGGGGATGATGGGTGCTGTTAAAAGAATCAATGGGGGATGATGGGTGCTGTTAAAAGAATCAATGGGGGATGATGGGTGCTGTAAAAGAATCAATGGGGGATGATGGGTGCTGTTAAAAGAATCAATGGGGGTGATGGGTGCTGTTAAAGAATCAATGGGGATGATGGGTGCTGTTAAAAGAATCAATGGGGGTGATGGGTGCTGTTAAAAGAATCAATGGGGGATGATGGGTGCTGTTAAAAGAATCAATGGGGGATGATGGGTGCTGTTAAAAGAATCAATGGGGGATGATGGGTGCTGTTAAAAGAATCAATGGGGGTGATGGGTGCTGTTAAAAGAATCAATGGGGGTGATGGGTGCTGTTAAAAGAATCAATGGGGGATGATGGTGCTGTTAAAAGAATCAATGGGGATGATGGGTGGCTGTTAAAAGAATCAATGGGGTGATGGGTGCTGTTAAAGAACAATGGGGAGATGGGTGCTGTTAAAAGAATCAATGGGGGATGATGGGTGCTGTTAAAAGAATCAATGGGGGTGATGGTGCTGTTAAAAGAATCAATGGGGGAAGTATGGGTGCTGTTAAAAGAATCAATGGGGATGATGGGTGCTGTTAAAAGAATCAATGGGGATGATGGGTGCTGTTAAAAGAATCAATGGGGGTGATGGTGCTGTTAAAGAATCAATGGGGTGATGGGTGCTTTAAAAGAATCAATGGGGGATGATGGGTGCTGTTAAAAGATCAATGGGGGTGATGGGTGCTGTTAAAAGAATCAATGGGGATGATGGGTGCTGTTAAAAGAATCAATGGGGATGATGGGTGCTGTTAAAAGAATCATGGGGGATGATGGGTGCTGTTAAAAGAATCAATGGGGGATGGGTGCTGTTAAAAGAATCAATGGGGATGATGGGTGCTGTTAAAAGAATCAATGGGGGATGATGGGTGCTGTTAAAAGAATCAATGGGGGAGATGGGTGCTGTTAAAAGAATCAAGGGGGATGATGGGTGCTGTTAAAAGAATCAATGGGGATGATGGTGCTTAAAAGAATCAATGGGGATGATGGGTGCTGTTAAAAGAATCAATGGGGGATGATGGTGCTGTTAAAAGAATCAATGGGGGATGATGGGTGCTGTTAAAGAATCAATGGGGATGATGGGTGCTGTTAAAAGAATCAATGGGGGTGATGGGTGCTGTTAAAAGATCAATGGGGGATGATGGTGCTGTTAAAGATCAATGTGTGGGTGTAAGAATGGTGATGGGTGTTAAAAGAATCAATGGGGATGATGGGTGCTGTTAAAAGAATCAATGGGATGGTGCTGTTAAAGAACAATGGGGATGATGGTGCGTTAAAAGAATCAATGGGGGTGGAGTAATGGGTGTGTCTGTAAAAGAATCAATGGGGGATGATGGGTGCTGTTAAAAGAATCAATGGGGGATGATGGGTGCTGTTAAAAGAATCAATGGGGATGATGGGTGCTGTTAAAAGAATCAATGGGGATGATGGGTGCTGTAAAAATCAATGGGGGATGATGGGTGCTGTTAAAAGAATCAATGGGGGATGATGGTGCTGTTAAAAGAATCAATGGGGATGATGGGTGCTGTTAAAAGAATCAATGGGGGATGATGGGTGCTGTTAAAAGAATCAATGGGGGATGATGGGTGCTGTTAAAAGAATCAATGGGGGTGATGGGTGCTGTTAAAAGAATCAATGGGGGATGATGGGTGCTGTTAAAAGAATCAATGGGGATGATGGGTGCTGTTAAAAGAATCAATGGGGGATGATGGGTGCTGTTAAAAGAATCAATGGGGGATGATGGGTGCTGTTAAAAGAATCAATGGGGGATGATGGGTGCTGTTAAAAGAATCAATGGGGGATGATGGGTGCTGTTAAAGAATCAATGGGGGTGATGGGTGCTGTTAAAGAATCAATGGGGGATGATGGGTGCTGTTAAAAGAATCAATGGGGGATGATGGGTGCTGTTAAAAGAATCAATGGGGGATGATGGGTGCTGTTAAAAGAATCAATGGGGGATGATGGGTGCTGTTAAAGAATCAATGGGGGATGATGGGTGCTGTTACAAGAATCAGGGGATGATGGTGCTGTAAGAATCAATGGGGATGGGTGCTGTTAAAAGAATCAATGGGGGATGATGGGTGCTGTTACAAGAATCAATGGGGGATGATGGGTGCTGTTAAAAGAATCAATGGGGTGATGATGGGTGCTGTTAAAGAATCAATGGGGGATGATGGGTGCTGTTAAAAGAACAATGGGGGATGATGGGTGCTGTTAAAAGAATCAATGGGGGATGATGGGTGCTGTTAAAAGAATCAATGGGGATGATGGTGCTGTTAAAAGAATCAATGGGGGATGATGGGTGCTGTTAAAAGAATCAATGGGGGATGATGGGTGCTGTTAAAAGAATCAATGGGGGATGATGGGTGCTGTTAAAAGAATCAATGGGGGATGATGGGTGCTGTTAAAAGAATCAATGGGGGATGATGGGTGCTGTTAAAAGAATCAATGGGGGATGATGGGTGCTGTTAAAAGAATCAATGGGGGATGATGGGTGCTGTTAAAAGAATCAATGGGGGATGATGGTGCTGTTAAAAGAATCAATGGGGGATGAGGGTGCTGTTAAAAGAATCAATGGGGGATGATGGGTGCTGTTAAAAGAATCAATGGGGGATGATGGGTGCTGTTAAAAGAATCAATGGGGGATGATGGGTCTGTTAAAAGAATCAATGGGGGATGATGGGTGCTGTTACAAGAATCAATGGGGGATGATGGGTGCTGTTAACAAGAATCAATGGGGGATGATGGGTGCTGTTAAAGAATCAATGGGGATGATGGGTGCTGTTAAAAGAATCAATGGGGGATGATGGGGTGCTGTTAAAAGAATCAATGGGGGATGATGGGGGAAGTAAAGAAAGTTAATGGGGATGATGGGGGAAGTTTAAAAAATGGGATCTTCGGGAGAAGTTAGAACAGTTAATGGGGATGATGGGGGAAGGTTAAAAAATGGGATCTTCGGGAGAAGTTAGAACACTTAATGGGATGATGGGGGAAGGTTAAAAAATGGGATCTTCGGGAGAAGTTAGAACAGTTAATAGGGATGATGGGGGAAGATTACAGAAAATAATGGGGATGATGGGGAAGGTTGTTTTTGAAAATATAACGGAGATAATGGGAAATGTTAAGAAAAAAAGGTTATGGAGTTGAGGAGAAAGTTAAAACGTTAATGGAGAATGATGGGGGAGAATTCAGTAAATTAATGGGAGAGGATGGAGGAGAGTTAAGAACATTAATGGGTGATGATGGAGAGGTTTTTTTTTAATTAGTGGGGAATGATAGAGGAAAGTAAAAAAAAAATGATCTGGATAATGGGTGAAAGTTATAAAAAAAATAATAAAATAAAAAAATAATGGGGATGATGGGGTTAAAAAAAAAAGGGACGATGGGGGGAAGTTAAAAAAATTAATGGGGATGGTGGAGGAAGTTAGAACAAAAATTAATGGGGATGATGGAAAAATCTAGGAAAATTAATGAGGGATGATGGGGGGAAGTTAAAAATATTGGGTATGATGGGGGAAGTCTAAAGAAAGATTAATGGAGGATGATAAGGGGACGTTAAAAAAAATATTGGGGGATGATAGGGGAAAGTTAAAAAATGGAGGATGATGGGGAAGTTAAAAAAATATGTAGGATGATGGGGAAGTTAAAAAAATATGTAGGGATGATGGGGGAAAGTTTAAAGAAAGATTAATGGAGGATGATGAGGGGACGTTAAAAAAAATATTGGGGGATGATAGGGGAAAGTTTAAAAAAATCGAGGATGATTGGGGGAAGTTAAAAAAATATATTTGGGGATGATGGGGGAAGTTAAAAAAAATGTTGGGGATGAAGGGGGAAGTTAAGAAAATTAATGGGGGATGATGGGGGAAGCTAGAAAAGAATTAATAGGGATGATGGGGGAAAGTTGAAAGAAAGATTTATGGAGGATGATGGGGGGAAGTTAGAACAATTAATGGAGATGATGGGGGGAGGGGGGGTGTTAAAAAAAAAAACAATAAAGGAGGTGATGGGGGAAAGTCAAGAAAATGTATCAGAATGACGGGGGAATTAAAAAAAAAATAATGAGGATGAAGGGGAAAGTTAAAAAGAAATAGGTGATGATGGAGGAAACTTTTTTTAATGTAACGGGGATGATGGGGGGAGTTAAAAAAAAGTTAATGGGGATGATGGAGAAAGTTAGAAAAAAAAATAATGGAAGATGATGGGGCAAGTTAGACCCAAAAAAAATCACGCGAGATGATGGGGGAAGTTTCAAAAAAAGATTAATGGGGGATAATGGGGGAAAGTTTAAAAAAAATCAGAGAAGATGATGGGGGAAAGTAAAGAACATTAATGGGGATAATGGGGGAAGTTAACAAAAAATTAATGACGATGATGGGGAGAGTAAGAAAAAACCTTAACGGGGAATGACGGAGGAAATTAGACAAAAATTAATGGGGCTGATGGGGGAAAGTTACAAAAAAAACTTAAGGGTCGATGATGGGGGAAGTTAGAAAAAAAAATAACGTGGGATGATGTGGGGAAAGAATAAGAAATTGATGGGGAATGTCTGAGGACACGATCGCCAATCTTTTATCCAGAATCTGTCATGAGGATGTTGATGGGAGTGTGCATACAGGGAAAATACTCTTTATCACTTATTATAATCAAATTATCCTCGAATACAAAGAAGCATAGCAAGTACAGATGTGTTGTGTATTTTTGTGAAGCTCCACGAGTAGCAGCCAGTGGTGGTGCCTCTGGAGGTGCCTACGAAGAGGTCGGCCTGGACAAAGGCACGAATGGTGTCACCAAAGTGCAGCAGCAGCCTGGCCCATCTGGTGCTGGTGCAGACAACGTGTACGCCGAGGTCAAGAAGCCAAAGAACTCAAAGAAGTCGATCCCTCCGGTGGCTTCTCCTGCCGATGAAACCGCAAACGTGTGTGCGGTGGTGGTCAAGAAACAGGGGAAACTGGACATTTCTCCACGGACTGCTGAACCAGGACCCTCAGCAAGACCCAAACCAGCCCCTAAGCTCAAAACCAAAAAGGGCAAGCAGAACAAAACCGCTGGACAGACAGATCAGGAGGCAGAAGGTGAGAAGAGTTGTTAAGCTGCCTATGTTCTTTTTTTTTTTTTTTATGAAGGATGGTGTGAAAGGTCAAGGTCGCACTAGATCACAAATCAGGAAATTTATTTTGATTTAGACTGCAACTCGTCGCTTCCACTCTGAATCCGTTTTTTTTTTCCTTAGGAATTTTTTTCCATTGTAATCTGCTTTCTCCCTTCATAAGAATCAAATTATTTTTCAGAACACAACTAAATTAGTGAATAAACACACATGTATAAACTGCTCTGAGTAGAAGCCAAAATCCCTCATGGTTCAGATCCTGATCTTATTTTGTGGCGTCACTCAAGGACACCGGGACATTTTCTTTAAAGCTAATAGGCTATTCCACACATAGCATGCACCGAAAGAATGAAAATATGAATGAAGAATGAATACTGTTTGCATTTGTTTTCATTCCTATTCTCGTTCTTTCAGTGCCTGCTATGTGTGTACATGTCATCTGTTTGTTTGTTTTTTCATTCATACTCTCGTCTATCAGTGCCTGCTATGTGTGTACATGTCATCTGTTTGTTGTTTTTTCATTTACTCGTTCTATCACTGCTATGTGTACATGTCATCTGTTTGTTTTTTCTTCTCTCTCTTCATCAGTGCCTGCTATGTGTGTACATGTCATCTGTTTGTTTGTTTGTTTTTTCATTCAACTCTCGTTCTATCAGTGCCTGCTATGTGTGTACATGTCATCTGTTTGTTTGTTTTTTCATTCATACTCTCGTTCTATCAGTGCCTGCTATGTGTGTACATGCCATCTGTTTGTTTGTTTTTTTCATTCATACTCTCGTTCTATCAGTGCCTGCTATGTGTGTACATGTCATCTGTTTGTTTTTTTTTCATTCATACTCTCGCTCTATCAGTGCCTGCTATGTGTGTACATGTCATCTGTTTGTTTGTTTTTTCATTCATACTCTCGTTCTATCAGTGCCTGCTATGTGTGTACATGTCATCTGTTTTTGTTGTTTTTTTCATTCATACTCTCGTTCTATCAGTGCCTGCTATGTGTGTACATGTCATCTGTTTGTTGTTTTTTTCATTCATACTCTTGTTCTATCAGTGCCTGCTATGTGTGTACATGTCATCTGTTTGTTTGTTTTTTCATTCATACTCTCGTTCTATCAGTGCTGCTATGTGTGTACATGTCATCTGTTTTTTTTTTTTCCATTCATACTCTCGTTCTATCAGTGCCTGCTATGTGTGTACATGTCATCCATACTAAAAAGCCAAACTGACCTTCTTCTTTCCATCCACAAATTGTTGGTTTGAATCCCAGCAGTGTCAGGAAAACAAATCTGTCAGCAGATGGACATCTAGGAGTCATGACCTGGATGCAGTGAGTTCAGTGCCAAAACTCTTGCCTAAGGAGAATTTCTCTGAAGACCTGCTTTGAAACTGTCCCCAGAGTTCCCGCTGGCTGGACGAGCAGGGTGTTCTTTTGAAACGTAGCAGTCTGTGTATGGAGAAAAGACATCATAGTTATATCTTTATCTGCATAAATCTCCATAGTTATATCTTTATCTGCATAAATCTCCATAGTTACTTCTTTATCTGCATAAATCTCCATAGTTACATCTTTATCTGCATAAATCTCCATAGTTATATCTTTATCTGCATAAATCTCCAGAGTTATATCTTTATCTGCATATATTATTGTGAAATGAGAAACAAGTCATTTTCTAAATTTTCTTTCTCGGTCTTCCCAAGATCATGTGGAGTAACACTTACTGAAAGAAAGCAGCCAATAACGATCAGTGTGTGTTTCAGGAGCAGAGTACGGCAACACTGCCCCGCTGCCCGGAGTTGCAAACCAGGCGGAGGGATCGGTTTATGGAGACAATGGCTTCAAGAAGGATGAGAGGGATCCTGCCGGCGCTGATGCTGTCCACGCTCGTTCTGTAAGACACAAAGACTCTGTCGACACCCACCCCCTTCACTGTGATTTTCATCAGTCCCTCCTTTCAGAGCCTTCACTGTGATTTTCATCAGTCCTCCCTCCTTCCCTTTCAGACCCTCATGTGATTTTCATCAGTCCCCTCCTTTCAGAGCCTTCACTGTGATTTTCATCAGTCCCTCCCTCCTTTCAGAGCCTTCACTGTGATTTTCATCAGTCCCTCCCTCCTTTTCAGAGCCTTCTCACTGTGATTTTCATCAGTCCCTCCCTCCTTTCTGAGCCTTCACTGTGATTTTCATCAGTCCCTCCCTCCTCTCAGTGAAAACGAGAAAGAATTGACTTGTGGGATGGGGGTGGGAGTGGGAGAGAAGGGGGATGAGGAAAGCAGGAGTACAGGGGAAGGAGTGGGCTGTGATGAGATAAAAAGAAAAAGAGGAGAACCAACAAACTACTTTTTGTTAAAAAAAAAGAAGTAACGTATGGTTTAGAATAATGGATAGCACTTCACACACATGAAAGGCCGGAAGGGTTGATGGGATGATGCAGGACATGCACAATAGACGTATTCCTACATCCTACCCCTGATACCTGCCAAGCCACCACCAAGGCAGTGGAGCAGACACCAGAGGCTTCCTGCAGTGAACTTTAATGGCAGACTTGGTCTGAACAAGAATAAAGACGTACAGATGTGCTTCTCCATTAAGAAGTGTGTTGTTGATTTTCCCCAACGTGCTGTGTGTTGTTGATTTTCCCCAACGTGCTGTATGTTGTTGATTTCCCCAGCATGCTGTGTGTTGTTGATTTTCCCCAACGTGCTGTGTCTTGTTGATTTTCCCCAACGTGCTGTGTGTTGTTGATTTCCCCAGCATGCTGTGTGTTGTTGATTTCTCCAGCATGCTGTGTGTTGTTGATTTTCCCAACTTACTGTGTGTTGTTGATTTCCCCAACATGCTGTGTGTTGTTGATTTCCCCAGCATGCTGTGCATTGTTGCTTTCCCCAGCATGCTGTGTGTTGTTGATTTCCCCAGCATCTTCAGTTATGTATCTCTCTGTCTCTCTTTGTCTGTCTGTCTGTCTGTCTGTCTGTCTGTCTGTCTGTGCTTCTCTCTCTCCCTCTTTCTCTCTCTCACTCTTTATCTCTCTCTCTCTCCCTCCCTCCCTCCCTCTCTCTCTCTCTCTCTCTCTCTCTCTCTCTCTCTCTCTCTGTGTGTTGGGGGTGGGGGGTGGGGGTGGAAGGGTGGGGGGGGGGGTGCGATAATAAGCACTGTGATTTCATCCTTCCTTGCAGGAGGTTCCACACGCTGCACAGGATGACGACTATAATAAGCACTGTGATTTTATCCTTCCTTGCAGGAGGTTCCACAGGCTGCACAGGATGACGATAATAAGCACTGTGATTTTATCCTTCCTTGCAGGAGGTTCCACAGGCTGCACAGGACGACGACTATAATAAGCACTATGATTTTATCCTTCCTTTCAGGAGGTTCCACAGGCTGCACAGGATGACGACGATAATAAGCACTGTGATTTTATCCTTCCTTGCAGGAGGTTCCACAGGCTGCACAGGACGACGACGGCTCTCGCACGGTCAATGCTGATGGACTGGCCTACACCACCGTGGCCTTCACAGAAAGCCAGCGACAGAAGGAGAAGGAACCAGCGCCTGAGCGTGAGTTCACAGAGTATGCTGGCCTCGACTTCACCAAGATGGCTGCATAAACCAAAAAGAAGTGAACAGTTTGTGGTTCTGCAAGGCACACAAGGTGAAATTGTTTCCTTACACTATACTGTGTATTTTCCTCTCTCTGTTTCTGCCTCCCACCCTCACTCTCTGTCTCTCTGTGTGTCTCTTTCTCTCTGTCTGTCTGTCTGTCTGTCTGTCTCTCTCTCTCTCTCTCTCTCTCTCTCTCTCTCTCTCTCTCTCTCTCTCTCCCCCTCCCCCCCCCTTCCGTCTCTTTCTGTCTCTCTGTCTTTTTGTCTCGTGGGTTTTGCTCAACTGCAAGCTAAATTCCATGTCCCAAATTCGTGTGGAGTTTCACTTAAATCACAGTTTCGATCAATACAGGTCAAATGTACATATATGTACATACCTGATTCCTATGTTTGCCATGTCCATTGTGGTTGATTTACTTTGTCTTTGTAATTCAATTAGAAATGTAACGGAAGTTAATGTATTCTGACTCTTCAGAAATGATTTGGTTTCAGGAAATTGTGAAGAAGAGATTATTTTATTATCATAAAAACAACTGAAACAAAAATGCTTTTTCAATGTCAAATATGATAAATCATTCAAACATTAACATATGAATAACCATTGATTGTTGTCTATCTGGTTTTGGTTTTTGTTGTTTGTTTGTTTTTTGTAAGTTAGAAATTATCAACTTTTCCATCATTTAAATATATGTAACACACACACACACACACACACACACACACACACACACACACACACACACACACACGCACGCACGCGCGCGCGCGAGCGTGCATGCAGTGGTTCACTTGAGCATGGATTTGTTTCCATAGCTTCCGTAGAATAACTCACTGAGACTGGTCGTGCAAATTATGCAGCGTATTGATGGTCGTTGACTACAGTTTGTCAGAGTGTATGACATTCAATCTAAGAGTCGTTATTTTAAGCTGACCATCTGTAAATCATGCATCGTCTTTGAATTTCAGGATTCCAGTTTTTGAGATGATGCCTGAGAGAGAGAGAGAGAGAGAGAGAGAGAGGAGAGAGAGAGAGAGAGAGAGAGAGAGAGTCTGGGTCAGATAAGTCAACACTGGGACAACTCGACATGTTTTTCATTTCTCAGCCCAAGTCCATCTTGCATGCATGACTGACGTTATGCCGGGGGGGGGGGAGGAGGAGGGAGGGGGGGCGTGGGGTCTGAATGAAGATGGGACAGCAAAAAGAAAAAAAAAGAAACAAGAGAAAAGAAAAGAAAAAGATCCTCGTGCCTTTAGTTGGCAAGGATCTTTATTCAAAGACCCATCAACCTGTAAATAATGTATTGAATGTCAATATGTAAATTATGAGTGCTTGAATGCAAACATATACAAACAGTTCCGCAGAATATGCGCAGATGCCTTGGGAAAAACAGCACAGAAACCCCCCAGACAGGCTCCTAACAACCCAAGGGGAGAACTAAGTCTGCATTTCTAGGGATTCTGTGAAGGGAGTGGTAATGCAGCCTCACCTGTCATCTAAAGCTATCAAGCTGATACGTGCTCTGAACACTAAGATAACAATTTTTTTAATGAAAAAAAAACCTACATCGTCAGGAGAGTACTGGAGTTCACACTCTCCTTTACTACTACCACTCTCCTTTTTTTCTTTTTCTTTTTTTAATGAAAAAAAAAATGTTTTCAACGTTCTGGACTTCACACGCTCCTGTGCTGTTCAGAAGGGCAGTGTCACCCGTGCATGCTTACTCCACAAAAAAGTGTTCTACCAGTGACACACTTACACGTTACCCAAAGTTTTTAGCACAAGGTAAACTGTAAGATCGCTTCCCTGTTCAGGAGAGATGGCAGGGTCCTCCCTTGGGCGATTTGTCAGGGCCAGCACAATTTCCTTGAGGCTCCTGCCTCTCTGTAGAAAATGTTGATCATGAAGACCCGCAGATATTGTGCGTTGCCTCACATGACATGAGCCACTTCATGTCCTTGCCTGGGGGCTGGGGGGAGGGAAAGGGTGGTGGTGATGGTGGTGGAGTGAATACATGTCTGTTTAGGTTTACTGATTCTTGTCAGAATATTGCAAGTAAAAGCAAAACATGCCCATTTGTGTATCCACTCAAAATTGTAAATGTTCAAGAATATATCCTGACTGATTTTCCTTGACACTTTTTGATGCACAAGCCCAGGGCTGAGTTATGAGGTGTGGACAAAGCGTCTGTTTATGTTGAAAAAAGCTCACATTTTTGCTCTGGCGAGATTTTTAGGGGTTGGTATGAAAAGACCTAATGATCTTGTTTACAGTGATATGGGTGAAAGTCATGTTTGTAAAAACTTGTGTATTCGATGCATCAGACGTTGGATAAAAAATTCTGTGTATGAGTGAAAATAGATTGCCCCTCAAGGCTTATAACATGTAACTGGATTTAGACGTGTGTGGAAAGAATGCTGATGTCAGTAATTCTTTTGTTTCAAAACGGTTTTGCTTTTGTATGGTTGAATCAAGGAGTGGAAACTGTGAATGATCATGAAAGAATTATGACAGAAACTAGTTCATAAAATTTTCCAATGACTACACAAATCTGACCGCAATTTTCTAAAGACTACACAAATCTGACTGCAGTTGTCCAAAGACTGAACAAATTTGTCTGCAATTTTCCAAACACTACACAAATCTCACCGCAATTTTTCAAAGACTACACAAATCTGACCGCAATTTTCTAACGACTACACAAATCTGACTGCAGTTTTCCAAAGACTACACAAATCTTACCGCAATTTTCCAAAGACTACACAAATCTGACCGCAATTTTCCAAAGACTGCCCAAATCTGCCTCCAATTTTCCAAAGACTACACAAATTTGATGCAATTTTCCAAAGAATGCACAAATCTGCCTCCAATTTTCCAAAGACTATACACATCTGACTGCAATTTTTTAAGACTACACAAATCTGTCCGCAATTTTCAAAAGGCTACACGAATATCACCACAATTAATCTGATCGCAATTTTCCAAAGGCTACACAAAACTGACCGCACTTCCCAGCAAGAATGTGAGACTGGTCTGTTCCAAATTTCCCAATGGGAAATTGTATTTGTGGCATGCATTTCATAGCAACAATAATCATAGGATTTTTAAACTTACGTTTGGATTCTTAAAGCTCAACATTGAGTCTTGAAGGATATTTTGGGGGGATTATCCCATATATGCTGATGTTTAAGTATTTTCTCAAATAGAAATACATTGTATGATGCAAAACAACCTATTTTTGTATATGTTGGTTTACCTTCAGACCTTATCATCGTAAAACATATTCATTACGCAGCAATTGATTTTAAAATTATAAGATTAATATTTTTGGATCTGAAATGTGATTAATGAATGTCTTACATCAGAAATGGTGTTTTTCATATCGCATTCAAGAAGATTGAATTTCATGTTTTCATACAGTGTTTTTTCCACCAGAGGTGAGGTTTTGCAAGACGTTTGTCATAGCGATTGTCTTACATGGAACATGTCCATTTTCGTTTGATTTATCTGATGTTGATTCAATTTTAATGAAAACTCATTTCAAATTACCATTTCAGTATCATCAAACCTATGACAGTGCTGATGATTGCAGTTTGTCTTGCTTCCTTTGCCTCTTGTTTGCCTCAAACCAGGCCATTTTCCCTAAAGCTTACAGCAAACTTATAATCTTTAATAACTATTTCTTTTTACGCCATTGTTTGTAATTGTGTATAAGAGAGCCTGCAAACGCAAGTGGTCTACATCTACGACCACTTGATGGCCTCAGTTAACCTGTGGATTACTCTGCCACTTGTCTGTGTGCATTGTTGGGTAAGTGGAAATGAGAGAGTGTCCTGAAATAACAAGTGTGCGTTCAAGACCTTTCTGTATTGAGTACAAACTGGAGCCACTTTTACATACACATGTGCTTATGATTTGCATGTTTGCAATAGATACTTTCGGCCAGATATGCATCAATCATATTCGCAACAGGAGTTACCAAATTATATGCCTGACCGAAATTTTAAGAAATCATTTTGATGGGGAGTGGAACTGAAGAAAATGATAACAAAAGGGGGAAAAGCAGACAAATGATGAAAAACGCAACCTCCCCATATCCATAAACAACACAATGGTAACCAAGAAACAAATGATCATTGCAAATAGCCCAAAATTGCTATTCACTCTCTGCTGAAGTATGTAAATATGGCCCACAGAGGGAGATGTGAAAATGGTACCGCAAAAACATCATTTAATATAACATTTATAGAAAAGAATGGAAATCAGAGGGAGTAATGTCCAACAAGACTACACAGAACACATAGTTTTCATTGCCTTGAAGAACTCTACAGAACACAGAGTTTTCATTGTCTTGAAGGACTGCACAGAACACGCAGTTATCATTGTCTTGAAGGACTGCACAGAGCACAGTTATCATTGTCTTAGTGGACTGCATAGAACGCAGACTTATCATTGTCTTGAAGGACTGCATAGAACACAGAGTTATCATTGTCTTGAAGGACTGCATAGAACACAGACTTATCATTGTCTTAAGGACTGCATAGAACACAGACTTATCATTGTCTTGAAGGACTGCACAGAGCACAGTTATCATTGTCTTGGTGGACTGCATAGAACACAGACTTATCATTGTCTTGAAGGACTGCACAGAACACAGAGTTATCATTGTCTTGAAAAACTGCATAGAACACAGTTATCGTTATCCTGATAGACTTTAAAGAACACACAGTTATCATTGTTTCTCTTCAAGCTCTAATCTTTTTAGATTTTCTTGTCGTTCTTTATCTTTTTCTTCTAGTTGTTTCTGTTTTTCCTGTCTCTCTTTCTCTCTGTCTGCCCTGTCCATACATTGTTGGACATAGTTTGCTAATTTATCACCTTCAAAGCCTAAACGCTCGGCCTGTCGCACATATTCATCAAAATTTTCCATCATGAATAGTTACCACAAAGAAACAAGAAACAATGACTAAATATGATTAAAATAAGGCGATATGTGATGTATATACGTTTCCAACAAAAAAAACAAAAAAACTTTGTTACAGTATGTACAAATAAAGAATTTAAATGCCGATATAAACAGAAAAATAATAAAGGCTTACAAAAGAGAAGCACTAATAAGAATTGACAATGTGATCTTTCCAAAAGAGATTTTCACCAATATTCTTTCCGAAAGGGAACAAAACAGCTAAGAAAATGAAATGCAATACTAATAACTCTTTTTTCCAGTGAAAAGAAAACAGACAAAATATAAAGTTTTTTTCCCGGAAATAAATTCTTTATAATGTTTATGTTCTTAACTGTTCTTACTGTACTTGTTACTTTCTTACTTAGTTTCTTGGTAAAACAATAGATGAGTTCACAAAACAAATGAATCGCCTTAAACAGTAAGTGACTACAAAGTTACAAAACAAATGAATCGACGAACAATTAAAAAATCATTATGGGCCAACATGACAAATGCTTTCTTTTCTCACAACTGGTGCAGTCGTTGTCCTCTACAGCTCGATTCTCCAACCCTGGAGACGATTAGGTGCTGCCGCAGCACTGTAGCCCAAATATTTGTGCGACTGCCTAACTGGTGCTGCCACAGCACTGGGAAAGGCTGGTAATGGTGAATCGCAGGTGGAACTCGTTCTTCAAACAACCTATCCGGTCAGTGTCCCCAAGCCATCTCCTTCCTATTCCTTATTTTTCCCTCCTGCGCTCTTTTTGAGTACACGTTCAGTGAGTACTCGTCTAACTCTACGCATTACCAGCCCATGGTTGCTGACCAATGGACAACGTCCGTCCATTCAACCAATGATCGCCCTACGTCTATAGCCACCAGCGACACCGATCACACTGGTCAGGCCATTCAAACTTTCTTTTCTTTTACCTTTCCTCTTCCCTACCTAGGGAAATGCTTTATAACAAATAAGGGCGTACGCACGGAACGTCACATGTCGCCATGTGAGGCTACATCACATGACACATTCAAATAGAAAAAAGATTATTTTCACCATATTACTAATACATACGTCCAAATCAAATAGAAAGGAATTCATTTCAATAAAAAAGGTGGAAAAAAAACTGAAAAAAAAACAAAAACAAAACCAAAAACAAATACACAGATACAACAACAACAACTACACTTGTTCCAATTCTTTCTTTCCCTTTGTTTACCCTCTCCTTGTTTTGTCATGTTCCTATATTCACTATTTGTTACATAATCTATTACATTTATATATATATATATATATATAATAAATTATATACTACATATACATACATACACATATATACACTACATACATTACACAACATATTAGATACACTATATCCCACATATATATATACACACATCACACATCAACACACACACAACACACACACACACACACACACACACACACAACACACATATATATATTATATATTATATTTTATATAATATATATATATTTATATCTTAAAAATATGTTAAAAAGTGTAAAAATCTACAAGCTTGTTTCAAGCCTTGCTATCATCAGGATATCTTTTGGGGGGGGCACGCCAACGATCTTTTATGGCTGCGGGGCTTGATTTCAACTCTGTGTGTGCAGGCGATCTCATTTGCTGCACGTGCGGCCTGTGGTTCTTATTGGGGCCTGTTCAGATGGAATGTGCTAGCAAAGATTTCCACTTGTGCCTGCAATTGTTTACAATTTCTACTTTTGTGTTCAGAGTTGCTAAGTGTGGTTTACATAATATCAACCATTTTTCTGTTGAGCATAGATTGCATCTTTTTGAAATATTGTTGTATGGTGTTGCTCTTTTTATGATTTTCCATGATATGTCGTAGTTTATTTTTTTATCTTTGAGTCTCCAAATGTATTTACTCAGCTCTGTTTGATTTTTGTATTTTTCATTTTTGAATGACTGTTTGTGGTTTGCGTATCTGGTTTTGAAGGTGTTTTCAGTAATCCCTATATACGTTCCTTTTTCATTTTCTGATGTTACCGTAGCTTGGTATACATTGTTGCTGTGAAGACATTTGTTGCTTAGGGGGCACTGCTCTTTTTTAGTGCAGTTGCAAGATGTCCTTTCAGCACCCTTCTCTTTTGTGTTGCTTTTCTTTTTGTTAGATGAATCAATTATGTTTTTGAGGTTAGGCATACATGAATATGATAGTTTAATGGTGTTTTTGTTGAATATTTTGGACAGTTTGTGTTCTTTTGGAAATGATGTTGCCAAGATTTTAAAGAATTCTTTTCCTACATTTGTTTTTACTTGTCCATCGTATGGTGGGTTGTACCATATGATCTTTCTTTTCCTATTTTTCTTATTTCTGTTCGTGTTATTGTCTGGACTGTATTGTAGTTTGTAATTGTAACCACTTTTTTGTAATGCTTCTTGATATTCTGTTGCTGCATCATTGAATGCGTTTTCATTGCATGACAGGTTGGATAGTCTCTTGTTTATACCATTGGGTATTGTTTTTTTTTTGTTTTTGTTTTTTTTTTCTTTTTTTTGTTTCCCCCCCCCCCCCCCCCCCCCCCTCCCCCAGAGGAACATGCTTTATTCAGCTAACAGGAGAAATACATATGCGCATAAAGAGGACAGTGCGCAGAGATTTTCACACATACATTAAACTGATAATACATAAATATTTCTAGCTATTGTGAAAAATAGAACCAAAAAACACAAACAGGTATGAATACAAACTTAGGCACATTAAACACAAGCATATTCCAGTAATTTCCACGAATATGGAATTTAACATAGCTGATAATATCAATGGTATGAACAGAAAAACAATAGTCCCCATACATTGCTTTGATACATCATTTCATCATTTCAATTAATTTCAGGAGTTTACATTTTTACAAGGTTCCCCCCGCCCTCTCCCTCCCTCCCCCCCCCCACTCCCCCCCCCACTCCCCCTTATACTCAAACTTCACTCTAAGTCTCATTCTCTCTTTAATCCCACTCCCCCTTCATATGCACACCCTTCCCTGTCTTCCTACAGTGTTTATGGATGTCTGACTATTTCTTGCCGGTTGTTACCTAGTATCTAGGAAACATTATGGAACAAAAAAAACAAAAACAAAAAACAAAAAATTCCAGGAGCATTTAGTTGAAGTTGTTGTTTCTTATGTGTACCGCTTATATTTAAGTGTTGATTATAATTGACATAAATAAGTCAATATACATGTCTAAATAAAAGAAAAAAAGGAAAACATTAAAAAAAAAAAAAAAAGAAAGGATAACCACCTTGGCTTTGTGACGATTTTAACTTTTTTAAGGCATGTTTTTAAAGAATTTGACATTTACTCATCAAGCAGACCTGTATAAGGTGCCCATTTTCTTTCAAACTCCAACAGCTGCATTTCGGAGCTATATATATATTTTTCAATACGATAATTCCTTTTCAAATCTTTTACGAAAAAATTTAGTCTAGGCTTACTTTGATTAAATCTACATTTGTAGATGAAATATTTTGCCCATAGTATAATAATATTGAATATTTCGTCCGTTTGAGTTATTTCATCAGTGCCAAACAATATTAATTCAACGTTAAATGACATTCGCACATGATGTGCGGTTTTCTGTTTAAGTAACATTTCCAAACATAATTGATTCATCTAACAAAAAGAAAAGCAACACAAAAGAGAAGGGTGCTGAAAGGACATCTTGCAACTGCACTAAAAAAGAACAGTGCCCCCTAAGCAACAAATGTCTTCACAGCAACATTGTATACCAAGCTACGGTAACATCAGAAAATGAAAAAGGAACATATATAGGGATTACTGAAAACACCTTCAAAACCAGATACGCAAACCACAAACAGTCATTCAAAAATGAAAAATACAAAAATCAAACAGAGCTGAGTAAATACATTTGGAGACTCAAAGATAAAAAAATAGACTACGACATATCATGGAAAATCATAAAAAGAGCAACACCATACAACAATATTTCAAAAAGATGCAATCTATGCTCAACAGAAAAATGGTTGATATTATGTAAACCACACTTAGCAACTCTGAACACAAAAGTAGAAATTGTAAACAATTGCAGGCACAAGTGGAAATCTTTGCTAGCACATTCCATCTGAACAAGCCCCAATAAGAACCACAGGTCGCACGTGCAGCAAATGAGATCGCCTGCACACACAGAGTTGAAATCAAGCCCCGCACGCCATAAAAGATCGTTGGCGTGCCCCCCCCCCCCCCCCCCCCCCCAAAAGATATCCTGATGATAGCAAGGCTTGAACAAGCTTGTAGATTTTTACACTTCATTTTTTTAAACATATTTTTAACAGATGTTGCTCCCCAAGGGGTTGAGCATTTTAAGATTTTTTAAGGACATTTTTATATTGTTCATGATATATATATATATATATATATATATATATATATATACATACATACATACATATATATACACACATTTATACACTCACACACATACACATATATGCACACACATACCCATACATATCTCCATATATCTATATACATAATTACGTTCACATACCTATACATATGCATATATACAGACACATACACACTTACATATGCACATTCCTATGTGTATGCATACATACACACATACTTTTTATCCATGTTTCAGTTTACCTCTATACCAATAAGCTGTTTATAAAAGTGCCAATTCACATGAAAATTTCTTGATCGAAGCATTGTGTAAGCTATGTATTTTCGGTTTCATACCGCTTTTTCAGAATTCTTTTGAATGTGTTATATTGAGGCACCCGGTCATTCATTTTACATGTGTAAATATAAAATTTTGCAAGAAGAAGAATTAAGTCGAATACACCGTCTGATTTAAAACTATTGTTGTTACCAAAGATAACCAATTGTTCAGTTACAGAAAAAGATCCGATGTGTAGACATTTTTCTTTGACATCGTTTTCAAAGTCTTTCCAAAAGTGATTGACATATTCACATCTCCAAAGCATGGGCTCTATACTATCTTTTCTTACTTGACAGAAACTGCATCTGTCATCGGGTTTTACTCCCATAGATGAAAGAACTACATTGGTTGCTATAATTCTATGTATTATTCGGATCTGGAACCATTTTAATTTTATTTCTTGAATCTTTTTAACTTTTCTAAAGGTTGCCTTCCAATTAATATTAGTTTCCAGTTTTTCATTCCACTTCTGAGTGCATTTTGGTATTGTTTTATCATCTAGTAAATTAATATAATTGAGTTCCTTTTTTAAAAGAATGGATAAGGTGTAGTGCTCTTGAAAGAGGAGTCTTGTTACAATCTACCAACACAATATTGAAAGCATTAATAAATTTTTGTATTCTCATAATGATAGCTCTATAGCTCAAAAAGTTGGTTCTTATATTATACTTATCAGTGAATTCCGCAAACGACATAAAGTTCCCATTATTTTTGCACACATCTGCAATATAAAGCACATTGTTGTCTATCCACTCACATCTCCTTAAAGAAATATTCTCTAAATTGATTTTGTCGTTGAAGAAAAGAGGCTCTGCCATAGTTTCCGATACATTCAAAGGTTTAGATTTATTGCAGAACATTCTGTATGCTTGAAATGTGTCTCTCCAAAAACGGTTTTGTTGTTTTCCAGTTAACAAAAAGTTTGGTCCATATTTATAAACATCTTTGATATTTGGATGTAACGCAAGTAAAACTAATTTCCACTTATGACTTGTTTTTTTCAAGTTTTCTTATCCAGCTTAATTTCAGCGCGTGCATGAAACACTTAACATCAGGAAATCCTATGCCCCCTTCTTCTACCCTTTTTCGTGCAGTCTTTCTGTTGATTCTATCATGTTTACTATTCCAGACAAATCTCAAACACAGTGTTTGAAGAGCTTGCATAAAGTTATCTGGTGGATTAGG
Source organism: Conus canariensis (assembly GCA_033310375.1). Lineage (NCBI taxonomy): Eukaryota > Metazoa > Mollusca > Gastropoda > Neogastropoda > Conidae > Conus > Conus canariensis. The sequence goes on along the minus strand of CM065743.1, from coordinate 48,245,203 downwards.
TAAAAGTGTCCACAGGTATACTATCTTTGATAGAATTAGAGATTTTAAAACTGCTATTCTTCCTACTGGTGTCAGAATTCTTTTTACCCATATTTTATATAGTTGTTTAATTTCTTCGAATTTTTCTGAATAGTTCATTTCCTCACAACCAGTTATGTCTGCGTTTAACCATATTCCAAGTATTTTGAATTTAAGTGGATTCCAATCCAACTTGAGATTAGGCATATATCTTTTGTTAGAATTCCTTTCTTTTCCTAGCCATATTGCGGATGTTTTTTTCGCTATTCATATTTAGACCGGAAATGGTACCAAACGTCTCTGAAGTTTTAATTATTTCCTCAAATGATGTTTGGTCACGATTTTGTAACAATTGAGTATCATCTGCGAATTGTGCAAGTTTATATTCTGTTTGGTTTATTACAATTCCTTTAATATCATTATTTTGTCTTATCATGATGGCTAATATCTCTACACATAAAATGAATAAATAAGGGGAAACCAGGTCACCTTGTCTGCATCCCCTTTTAATTTCAAACCAAGGGGATGCTTGCCCATTTACTATTACAGTACCCTTACTATTTTTATAAAAAGTTTCAATCCAGTTGCACATTGAATCACCAAAACCAAAGGCTTTTATTACTTTTAACATAAAAGTCCAATTTACAGTATCAAAGAAATCTACACACAGTAGTAATCCTTGTAAATTGTTTTTGTTTAAGTAAAACATTATATCATATATCAACCTAATATTGTCTCCTATGAATCTTCCTGGGATAAAACCTGTCTGATCTTCATTAACTAGACTTGGGAGAACTGATTTAATTCTGGAAGCTATGCATGATGATCCTATCTTGTAAACTACATTCAAAAGTGTGATTGGTCGCCAGTTTTTAATAAATTCTTTTGGTTTGCCAGGCTTAGGGATACAAATTATAATACCTTCTTTTTGAGTAACTGACAATTCTTTCCTTTCTAACCCTTCATTTAAAGATCTAACTACGAATACCCCAATTTGACTCCAAAAGAATTTAAAGAATTCACAGGTGAAACCGTCAGTCCCGGGGCTTTTATTGTTTTTCATATGTTTGAGCGCTGTTGTTGCCTCCGTTAAGGTTATATTTCCTTCTAAAGCCGTTGAGCTCTCCTCTGAGAGTGTTGGAAGATCTTGAACTATTTCATGTATGTCACATTCGTGTACGCTTTTCTTTTCATATAAACATTTATAAAAGTTATTGACTTCACAAATAATATCTTTATTGTCTGTTAGAGTCTTTCCATAATGATCTTGTAACTTATTCATTTGCTTACTAACATAATTTCTTTTTTCCAGCCCACAGAAGTAATCTGTTATCTTCCTCCCTTGAGAGATCCATCTTGCTCTTGATCTTAACAGAACACCTTCCATTTTCTTTTCCCTTATAGCCTGAAGTCTTCCGTTCATTGTTTTTAGTTTTGTCAAATCTTCTGTGGTCTTTGGATTTTGTCTTTCTAAGGTTTGAATACCTATTATAAGTTCTTTTTCCTTTTTCTGCGTTTCTTTCTTTTTAAATGACGAATATCCTATTGTCAGGGAACGGAATTTCATTAGTAGTACATCTAAAAACAACTGTTGTGTTATGTTAAATTCTAAATTGCTTAAATAGGTTTGGTCAGATTCCATGTTGTCATCCTATCTTATTGCATACGCTTTTATAGTCTCTTTAACTGTATGTCTGACCCTAGTGACATATTGAGAATCCTTTAATAAAGAGCAGTTAAACTTCCAAAATGTGTTTGGTTTCGCCTGAAGCCCGTTTTTAAACTTTAACACCACCATAGAGTGATCAGTCCTGTAACCAGGGATAATTTCGCAGTCAGCGACATCAGACACTAAATGTTCACTTATGAGATAAAAATCTAGTCTGCTTTCTTGTCTTGGTGTAGCTCTTCTCCAAGTAAATTGTCTGTTACTGGGATAGAGCTCACGCCAAATGTCGATTACATCTAAATCTACCATCAGTTTTTCAAGTTTTTCAGTAGCTTTAGGGTTATTAATATGCTTGTAATTATCATAATCAATGTTTGGATTTAACACTAAATTCCAGTCTCCCGCTAATATAAGATTCTGATTAGGTGTTCTCAATTCATGTATATGGTCTTCAATTTCTTGATAAAAGTCGGGATAATCTCTATTCGGACCATGAACATTAATTATAAGAAATTCCTTGTTCATGAAATTCAGTGAAACAAACATGTAGTTTCCTTCCGTATCTTTATAAACTTTCTTGAATTTAAATTCAAAGTTATTATTAAATAGGATAGCAACACCCCTAGAATTTGTACTATGAGAGGCAAAATAGCACTGATATCCCCATTCGGCTCTATAGTACTTGTCCATGTTAGGATTTAAATGAGTGTCTTGAAGTAGGAATATATTATGACCCTTTCCCCTTAAATAATGAAAAAATCTCTTCTCTTTTTTAAGCCTCCTAATCCCTGGCAGTTTACAGAGCAGATAGTAATGATTTGATCCATTTTTGGAAAGAAGAGTGCAGATCGTGAGGTTTACCTTGAAAAACATGGTTATGTGTGCATATATGACAACAGTACATCATATGAAGATTTGAAAAAACATCAACACTAATTTGAGAATGTGCATTGGTTAAACAAATAATCACTTTTACAAATACAATCACATAAAAAAAAATCAAAAGTACAGTCACCTAAACAGTTAAACCTTAACATACAAACCAAAAAGAAAAGGAAATCTGAAATTGTAATACCTTGGGCTGTGTTCACGCCACCAGCCAACGTTATATATAAATCACAGTTTTTAAAGTGTGCCACAAAAATTTAACAATTGCACGTCTCCTTATCCGACTTTTACGGATGGGATGTTCAATAACATTTAGGAATAAGGGAAAATTGGAAAGGGGAAAAAGTTAATGTATGCAGCAAAAGAGAAAATCTGATCTTTTAACATTTTGAAAAATATCATACCAAAAAAGGACTGAATACAAATGTTTACGAATATAACTACAGTTTCATCCCGTTCTATATACATCCATATGTCATTTACGTGCATATACGAATCATGAAACTGATTCACTCACTCAAAGAATTTCACAATGTTTTCACAAGAAACATCAGTACATCCACCCGCTGAGCAGTAATGACATATCAGGTGAGTATAACACACACACACACACACACACACACACACATATATATATATATATATATATATATATATATATATATCACGTAAAAAGTTAAGACGTAAAAAGTTAACGTAAAAAGTTAAAAATCCAGAACACCACTCTCTCACTGCTGAGGTCCGTTTTTTCTGGCGTCATTAGACGATGATAGAAAGAAGAAGAAGGAAAAAATGGACCGCAGAACCACTTGGTAGACTCCTTTAATATGTCCAATATTTCGGTCCAAAGACCTTCCTCTGGGACAGGAGCTGCAGACATATTTAATCTTTTTTTACTCTTTTTTTACTACCGACTAACATTTACTAATGATTAAACCTATTGATAAGGAGATAAGGGCCGAAACACTTGCTTGAAGGGGGCTTCTCTTCTGAGGACTCTCTGCTGCCACGCTCTCCACGAGTTTCTTTCTACTGATGCATGGGTAAACCATTGACTTCCGGGAATAGGCCGGAGGACGTCCGGGAAAGACCGGAGGACACTGGGAAAGACCAGAACCAAGGGCTCTGTGGGCTGGCTCCCCACTTTGCCTTAAACATGTGGCTACTAAAAATAAAAGGAAAAGATGCTCCCAGGATTCACCGAAAGGGGAGAGAATGATGAATCCATCGGTGCTCAACCAATCATGACTGCAAATCCCAAACGGACTATGAACATGGACCAAATGGAATATCCATGTGTCTGTGGAAAGCGTTTCGCTACCACCCGTGGCATGAAGATCCACAGAACAAAGATGGGATGTGTGAAGACTCATCTGAATGAGCAGCAGCGCACTGCATCAGCAGATAAGACGTCGGAAGACCAAGGCCAGGATTTAAACCACAGTGCCAAGGACATCCACGCTGTTGGTTCGGATGAGGAATTTGCACAGGCCCTCGATGCCAGGCGCCTGAAACTCAACCTGCCACGAGCAAACGAAACTGAAGATTGGGAGAAACTGGATGCAAAAATCGTCCAAAGACTCGATGCACTGATAGGGAAAAGCACCCTGGAACACAAACTAGCCACATATGGGGACATTGTGTATGCCACATGTAGAGACGCCTATGGAGCAAAACTACCCAAAGAGAAAACACCTCCAAAGAAATCCAGACGCCAAGAAAATATGGACAAGATCAGGGTCCAAAAGAAAAACCTCAAGATGCAAATGAAGACCGCACTGCCAGCTGAAAAACAAGGCTTGGAAAAACTGTGGAAAGACCTGAAAGAAAAACACAGTGCCCTCAGCAAAGCGGAATCTGCGAGGAAGAGGAAGAGCAAAAAGAAGAAGACACAAGAGCGCTTCTTCAGAGACCCCTTCCAGTTTGCCAGAACACTGTTTGAGCAGCCAAAATCTGGGACCCTAAGTGTGGACAAAGGAGTTCTTGAGCAGCATCTGAGGAAAACATACTCTGACCCACAGAGCAAAGCACCACTCGACATTCAAGGTCTGGTGTGGCCAACCAACCCTGAGGAACAGTTCAATGGCAAGCCTCCAACGTTGGCGGAAATCAAGAAGGTGGTCGACAAAGCCAGAGCCAAATCATCACCAGGGCCAAACGGAATACCTTACCAGCTTTACAAGAAATGTCCCAAGGTGCTGGAGTGGCTCCACAGGCTGCTGCGATCGGCTTGGAGAAACCAGAAGATCAGCGGCCAGTGGATGACGGCAGATGGTGTGTACATCCCCAAAGAGCAAAACTCAAGTGACATTAGCCAGTTCAGGCCAATATCACTACTGAACGTCGAAGGGAAAATCTTCTTCTCTGTCATGGCAGCAAGGCTGACCAAGTACCTGATGGAAAACAAGTACTTGGATGTGTCAGTCCAGAAAGGTGGCATCCCAGGCGTGGCGGGCTGTGTAGAACACGCCACAATGATCTGGGACGCAATCCAAAAAGCAAAAACAGAAAAGAGAGACCTGGACGTAGTGTGGCTTGATCTGGCAAACGCATATGGATCTGTGCCCCATGAGATGATACAGTTGGCTCTTGAGATGTACCATGTGCCAAAGAACATCCGCGACATGCTCAAGAAGTACTTCAATGGCTTCTCAATGCGGTTCTCTACCAAGGAGTACACAACAGACTGGATCAACTTGGAAGTGGGTATTGCAATGGGCTGTGCAATTTCCCCAATACTGTTCGTGCTGGCAATGGAACTCATCTTGAAAGCAGCAACAAACAACGCGAGACAAACAGACCTTGGCGATGGATACAAGATGCCTCCTCTCAAGGCCTTCATGGATGACACTACAGTGATTTCATCCAGAGAAGACGAGACATGTCATGTGCTGGAGAGGCTGGACGACATAGTTGCCTCATCCAGAATGAAGTTCAAGCCAAAGAAATCACGGAGTCTCTCACTGAGGAAAGGAAAAGTGGCCGGATCTGTGGTCTTCAGTGTTGCCAACCAGGCCATTCCAACAGTCACAGAAGAACCAGTCAAGAGCCTTGGAAGATGGTATGATGATACGCTGAAAGACACACAAAGAGCAAAAGAAACCAAGCAGATGGCGGAGGAAGGCTTGGAGACCATTGACCAGTGTGGGCTCCCTGGCAAATACAAGGTCTGGTGTCTGCAGTTCATGCTGATACCAAAGCTGCTATGGCCTCTGATGATATACGACATCTGCACCAGCATAGTGGAGGCAATGGAAGCCAAAATCAACAAGTTCACAAGGAAATGGCTTGGTGTCCCACCCTGTCTGACTGACATAGCGCTGTACTGTCGCCAAGCAAAGCTGAAACTACCCCTGAAATCCATCCTGGAGGAATACAAAGCAGGGAAGATCAGACTTCAAAGCATGCTGGAGGACTCAGGAGACAAGGTGGTAGAAGCAATTAAGCCCCAGCTGAAGACAGGCAGAAAATGGAAAGTTCAAGAGGCGATGGATTCTGCAAAAGAAAGTCTCAAGATCAGAGAAATAACAGGACACACACAGACCAACAGACAGGGACTGGGGGTGACCAAAACTGAATGGTGGTCAAAGGCCAAAGGAAAAGCCAAAAGAGACATGATGATTCAGGAGATGAGAAAAGAAGAAGACCAAAAAAGACTCCAAAAAGCAGTCCAGCAGAGCCAGCAAGGGCAATGGACAACGTGGGAGAATGCACTCCAAAGAAGTCTCACTTGGAATGACATTTGGCACATGGCCCCTCTCAGGATCAGCTTCATTCTCAGATCTGCATATGACCTTCTGCCCTCAAATGCAAACCTGGTGAAGTGGGGGAAAACAGACGATCCTGCATGCCCCCCCTTGCCATGAAAAACAAACAGTGGAGCATGTCCTAAGCTCATGTAAAGTAGCCCTGGCTCAAGGAAGGTACACATGGAGGCACAACCAAGTGCTCAAAGAAATTGTACAAGTAGTCTGGGCTAGTACCAACACCACAAAAGGGAAAATCAGGACTCCAAAAGCACCCGCAACATTCTTCACGGCAGGAGGCAGCAAATCATGGCCAAGAACAACAGTGCCACTCGAAACATGCAGGCAGAGTCTGCTGGACGGGGCAGATGACTGGGAGTGCACTGCAGACCTCCCAGAATGGAAGAGTCACCCAGAGATCATCAGCAAGAGTGGCATGAGACCAGACATAGTAGTCCACTCTAAGTCAACCAAGCAGCTGATCATGATCGAGCTCACGGTGCCATATGAGAACAGAATGGAGGCAGCTCAAATCTACAAGACTGAAAAGTATGCTGATCTGGCAAACAGCCTGAGGAGAGAAGGCTATCAGGTCAAAGTCCTCACTGCAGAAATTGGAGCTAGGGGGTTTGTAGGAACGTCTGCATACAGCCTCATGAAACAGCTCTCAGTTGCAGGGAAGGAAAAAACCAGAGCCCTGAAAGCAATGGCAGAAGCGGCAGAGAGGTGTTCAAGCTGGATCTGGTCAAGGAGGAACAAAAGTGAACTTCATAAGGCTTAATTTCCCTACAAATATCAGGTGTCCCTGTGGCTCAGTGGTTAAAGCGCGAGTCATTAAGTGGAAAATGAGCATGTCCAGAGGGTCATGGGTTCGAATCCCAGCCATGGCTCGTCCCAAGATGGGAAAAAAAGGGGCAGCAGAGGGACATCCGGAGTCATGAACCGGGTGTGGCCCAACCCCCCTAGAGTGTCAGGAGATAAGGGCCGAAACACTTGCTTGAAGGGGGCTTCTCTTCTGAGGACTCTCTGCTGCCACGCTCTCCACGAGTTTCTTTCTACTATTGATTATAACAGGGCAGGGGGAGGGGGGGGGGAAGGGGGAGAGGGGAGGGGGGGGTCAAATGGAAGGGAAAATCCAGTCACCGGTCATTTATGACAAGCAAGGTAATCAGATCGGAGGGGGAGGGGGGGGGCGGCGGTGAAGAGAGAGAGAGCAAGAGACAGAGATGGGGGGGGGGAGAGAGAGAGAATTAGGAGGACAGAATGGAACGCATGGGGAGGGGGGGGGGAAAGAAGAGTAGTGTTTAGATGGGAGTATATAGCGGGGGAGGGGGGATTAAGTAAGGGGAAAAAAAAAGGGGGGGGGGATTAAGTAAGGGGGAAAAAAAGGGGGGGGGAGCGGGGGAGGAAAAAGCGGTTGTACTAAAAGAGAAGTGGAGGTCGAAAATGAGAGTGTTAGGGGACAGGTAAGGAAGCCAGGGTTAGGAAGGCGGGGGAAAGGGGTAGAGGAGAGGAGGGATGGGCGGAAGCGGCGGGGAAGGGGAAGGAGAGGTGGACAGGAGGGTTGTAAGGGAAAAGTAGCAGGAACCGAGTACGCAAAAAAAAAAAAAAAAAAAAAAAAAAAGGAGGGGGGGGGGGGTAGGGTGAAAAAAGTGGGGGGAAAAAGAGCGGAAAAAAAAGAGGCGGGAGAGGGGGAGAGGAAGGGGAAGGGGGTGGGGGGTGGGGGTGGGAAGAGGGAGGGGTGAAATTGTAGGTAGTAGGGGAATCCTCACGTGTCGGCTCATGAATATCCACACAAAAACCTTGCAGACTTTAATACCTAACAATAAAATACATTATGTCATTCTATCCTGTAACGTTGGATAACAGAATAATGTGTCAAAACAATCTATACTCATTAAAATATGCATAAAAATACATATGCCTTACATCAAACCCATTCCATTGCATCATATTGTAATGCATGAATAGACATCAATGCAAGCAAATGAATAATTATTTATCATGATAACAGTAATAGGAAGAAGGAGAAGAACGAGAAGAAAAAGAAGAAAAACAAGAGGACGAAGAAGGAGAAGAAAAAGAGGAAGAAAAAGAGGAGGAGAGAGAAAATGAGAAAACCAAGATTAAGCACAAGAGCAATCAAAACGAGAACACGAAGAACAAAAAGGAGAAAAAGTAGGAAAAAGAGGAAGGGGGGGGGGAGGGAAGCGGAGGAGGAAGGGGGAGAGGGGCAAAAAGGAGAAGGAGAGAGAGAAGTGGAGGGGGTGGAGAAGGGGGGGGGAGGGGGGGGAAAAAAGAGAGGGGAAAGGGAGAGAGAAAGGAGGAGAAAAGGTGAGAAGGAGAGGGAGAGAAGGAAGAGGGGGAGAGAAAAGAGAGAAAAAAAGAGGTGGGGTGGGGTAGGGAGAACATATCTATATATATATACATATACATACACACATATACAAATACACACACACACACACACACACACACACACACACACACACACACACACACACACACACACACATATACATTATATATATATATATATATATATATATAATATATACATACATACATACACATATATGCAAAGGTGCCAAACTTTTGCTCTGGTACTTCAACAGCAAGTTCATGGAGATGTGTTATATACAGTGTAGATTACAAGTCCATGAATAATAAATTGCCCTTTATTTTTTTAGACAGATTATTAAGTAACTAGAATTCTCTCTCTCTCTCTCTCTCTCTCTCTCTCTCTCTCTCTCTCTCTCTCTCTCTCTCTCTCTTTCCCATCCCTCCACCCCTCTATCTCTCACTGGGTTTATACACCCACACGCATGTGCATCCACTCACATACAAACATACACACACTCCCATTTTATAAAGGTGTATCTCTCCCCCCTCTCCATCATAGAGGTATGTTTGATCAAGGCTTCCTCATGACATAATGATGTCGTGAGTACATCAAGTATCAAGCAGAAAGAAAAGCAAACAGCTTATGTCAACATAGCAAAATTTTAACATCTTTATGAATCATTTTCACATAGCTATTTTAATAGAGATTCAAATATGTACCAATGACAATATGACAATCTAATCTCATTTTTGCGAACAGAAGGGTCCCCCTTTTCCTTTTGTCTCCCTTTCGCCTTCCTTTTCTCCCTCTTTATTTTTTTTTTAAACAGTATTTAAGCTTTTTTGGTGTTGGCAGAGCATAAGGGTGATGGTGAGAGAAGAGAGTGACTAACTACCATTTAGCTCCTAGACATCAGCACAGATCCCTTCGTCTTCTTTTCCTATTCTTTTCCCCTTTTTCCTTTTCCTTTTCTTTTTTTTTTTTTCTTCGCTTTTCCCTTCCTCCCTTTCCCTTTTTTCCCCTCCCTTCTTGCCTCCCTTTCTCTTTCCCTCCCTTCTCCTGTCTCTCCTCTTCCTTTTTCGTTACCTTTCCGTATGCACAATGTCACGATTAAAAAAATAATAATAATAACAGCAACAAAGTAGACCCATGAAAAGCCAAGGTATTGTGAGAAGGGGTTGGGACACACACACACACACACACACACACACACACACACACACACACACACACACACACACCATGGCGTAAATTACCAATTTCTCTCTCTCTCTCTCTCTCTCTCTCTCTCTCTCTCTCTCTCTCTCCTCTCTGATTCACACAAATACACACACAGGCAAACACCCCCCCCCCCCCCCCAAATTCGCGCGCGTGCGCGCCTCTGACTGGGGTGTCTTGTTCACACTATGGTACCTTGCATCTTCTTCAGATGTCCCGTCATTACAAGAGTTTGACCAATGTTCTATTGATAACCGAAAGGAGGGCACCATGATCCGGGAAACAAGGCATGGATCGTATACACATTTCACGCTGTTCTTCAGTCACTGAAAAAAAATAATAATAATAATAAAAAAAGAAAACCGTCGACACTTGTGAAAATATTTTCCCATAAGAATATGAACGAGCAACATATTCAGCGCCGGCTTGAGGGCATGTCCATGTAAACTTTTGACGTTACCTATATTGGCACCTTTAACATTCACAAATAATTTGCACAAACTTGTTGATTTAAAAATCTTCAACTGGAAGCTGCATCCTGTGATTCCTTCACTTCCTGGCTGGCCATGTCCATGCTGGAGTCCATGTCCCTGTTCTCACAGGCGTCGGAATTGGCGCTTTTTCCTCATGGACATTGTTGGGAGTCGCCGACACCTGGTCTGTATGGAGAAGCAGTCACAGGCGTCAGAATTGGCGCTTTTTCCTCATGGACATTGCTGGGAGTCGCCGACACCTGGTCTGTATGGAGAAGCAGTCACAGGCGTCAGAATTGGCGCTTTTTCCTCATGGACATTGCTGGGAGTCGCCGACACCTGGTCTGTATGGAGAAGCAGTCACAGGCGTCAGAATTGGCGCTTTTTCCTCATGGACATTGTTGGGAGTCGCCGACACCTGGTCTGTATGGAGAAGCAGTCACAGGCGTCAGAATTGGCGCTTTTTCCTCATGGACATTGTTGGGAGTCGCCGACACCTGGTCTGTATGGAGAAGCAGTCACAGGCGTCAGAATTGGCGCTTTTTCCTGATGGACATTGTTGGGAGTCGCCGACACCTGGTCTGTATGGAGAAGCAGTCACAGGCGTCAGAATTGGCGCTTTTTCCTCATGGACATTGTTGGGAGTCGCCGACACCTGGTCTGTATGAAGAAGCAGTCACAGGCGTCAGAATTGGCGCTTTTTCCTCATGGACATTGTTGGGAGTCGCCGACACCTGGTCTGTATGGAGAAGCAGTCACAGGCGTCAGAATTGGCGCTTTTTCCTCATGGACATTGCTGGGAGTCGCCGACACCTGGTCTGTATGGAGAAGCAGTCACAGGCGTCAGAATTGGCGCTTTTTCCTCATGGACATTGCTGGGAGTCGCCGACACCTGGTCTGTATGGAGAAGCAGTCACAGGCGTCAGAATTGGCGCTTTTTCCTCATGGACATTGCTGGAAGTCGCCGACATCTGGTCTGTATGGAGAAGCAGTCACAGGCGTCAGAATTGGCGCTTTTTCCTCATGGACATTGCTGGGAGTCGCCGACACCTGGTCTGTATGGAGAAGCAGTCACAGGCGTCAGAATTGGCGCTTTTTCCTCATGGACATTGCTGGAAGTCGCCGACATCTGGTCTGTATGGAGAAGCAGTCACAGGCGTCAGAATTGGCGCTTTTTCCTCATGGACATTGCTGGGAGTCGCCGACACCTGGTCTGTATGGAGAAGCAGTCACAGGCGTCAGAATTGGCGCTTTTTCCTCATGGACATTGTTGGGAGTCGCCGACACCTGGTCTGTATGGAGAAGCAGTCACAGGCGTCAGAATTGGCGCTTTTTCCTCATGGACATTGTTGGGAGTCGCCGACACCTGGTCTGTATGGAGAAGCAGTCACAGCGTCAGAATTGGCGCTTTTTCCTCATCTACATTGTTGGGAGTCGCCGACACCTGGTCTGTATGGAGAAGCAGTCACAGGCGTCAGAATTGGCGCTTTTTCCTCATGGACATTGTTGGGAGTCGCCGACACCTGGTCTGTATGGAGAAGCAGTCACAGGCGTCGGAATTGGCGCTTTTTCCTGATGGACATTGTTGGGAGTCGCCGACACCTGGTCTGTATGGAGAAGCAGTCACAGGCGTCGGAATTGGCGCTTTTTCCTGATGGACATTGTTGGGAGTCGCCGACACCTGGTCTGTATGGAGAAGCAGTCACAGGCGTCAGAATTGGCGCTTTTTCCTCATGGACATTGCTGGGAGTCGCCGACACCTGGTCTGTATGGAGAAGCAGTCACAGGCGTCAGAATTGGCGCTTTTTCCTCATGGACATTGCTGGGAGTCGCCGACACCTGGTCTGTATGGAGAAGCAGTCACAGGCGTCAGAATTGGCGCTTTTTCCTCATGGACATTGTTGGGAGTCGCCGACACCTGGTCTGTATGGAGAAGCAGTCACAGGCGTCAGAATTGGCGCTTTTTCCTCATGGACATTGTTGGGAGTCGCCGACACCTGGTCTGTATGGAGAAGCAGTCACAGGCGTCAGAATTGGCGCTTTTTCCTCATGGACATTGCTGGGAGTCGCCGACACCTGGTCTGTATGGAGAAGCAGTCACAGGCGTCAGAATTGGCGCTTTTTCCTCATGGACATTGCTGGGAGTCGCCGACACCTGGTCTGTATGGAGAAGCAGTCACAGGCGTCGGAATTGGCGCTTTTTCCTCATGGACATTGTTGGGAGTCGCCGACACCTGGTCTGTATGGAGAAGCAGTCACAGGCGTCAGAATTGGCGCTTTTTCCTCATGGACATTGCTGGGAGTCGCCGACACCTGGTCTGTATGGAGAAGCAGTCACAGGCGTCAGAATTGGCGCTTTTTCCTCATGGACATTGCTGGGAGTCGCCGACACCTGGTCTGTATGGAGAAGCAGTCACAGGCGTCAGAATTGGCGCTTTTTCCTCATGGACATTGTTGGGAGTCGCCGACACCTGGTCTGTATGGAGAAGCAGTCACAGGCGTCAGAATTGGCGCTTTTTCCTCATGGACATTGCTGGGAGTCGCCGACACCTGGTCTGTATGGAGAAGCAGTCACAGGCGTCAGAATTGGCACTTTTTCCTCATGGACATTGTTGGGAGTCGCCGACACCTGGTCTGTATGGAGAAGCAGTCACAGGCGTCAGAATTGGCGCTTTTTCCTCATGGACATTGTTGGGAGTCGCCGACACCTGGTCTGTATGGAGAAGCAGTCACAGGCGTCAGAATTGGCGCTTTTTCCTCATGGACATTGTTGGGAGTCGCCGACACCTGGTCTGTATGGAGAAGCAGTCACAGGCGTCAGAATTGGCGCTTTTTCCTCATGGACATTGCTGGGAGTCGCCGACACCTGGTCTGTATGAAGAAGCAGTCACAGGCGTCAGAATTGGCGCTTTTTCCTCATGGACATTGTTGGGAGTCGCCGACACCTGGTCTGTATGGAGAAGCAGTCACAGGCGTCAGAATTGGCGCTTTTTCCTCATGGACATTGTTGGGAGTCGCCGACACCTGGTCTGTATGGAGAAGCAGTCACAGCGTCAGAATTGGCGCTTTTTCCTCATGGACATTGTTGGGAGTCGCCGACACCTGGTCTGTATGGAGAAGCAGTCACAGGCGTCAGAATTGGCGCTTTTTCCTCATGGACATTGTTGGGAGTCGCCGACACCTAGTCTGTATGGAGAAGCAGTCACAGGCGTCAGAATTGGCGCTTTTTCCTCATGGACATTGTTGGGAGTCGCCGACACCTGGTCTGTATGGAGAAGCAGTCACAGGCGTCGGAATTGGCGCTTTTTCCTCATGGACATTGTTGGGAGTCGCCGACACCTGGTCTGTATGGAGAAGCAGTCACAGGCGTCGGAATTGGCGCTTTTTCCTCATGGACATTGTTGGGAATCGCCGACACCTGGTCTGTATGGAGAAGCAGTCACAGGCGTCAGAATTGGCGCTTTTTCCTCATGGACATTGTTGGAAGTCGCCGACACCTGCTCTGTATGGAGAAGCAGTCACAACGTCAGAATTGGCGCTTTTTCCTCATGGACATTGTTGGGAGTCGCCGACACCTGGTCTGTATGGAGAAGCAGTCACAGCGTCAGAATTGGGAGCCGGAATAGCTCAGTTGGTAGAGTGCCGGACTCGTAATCTTGGTGATCCTGGGGTTGCGGGTTCGAACCTCCGCCGGGGGCGTTTCGGTACTGGGGGATTTTTCCCTCGGAGTTAACATTGGTTCTGACTCCATTTCCCATACAGTCCTTCGAATGAGACTATAAACCGAGGTTCCGTGTGTGAACGCACGCATAACATCTTGCACACACGTAAAATCCCATCACCAACTTTCGGAAGAGTAGGCCAGTTTGGCCGTTGGTATGGATGACACGTTACATATAGCATGCACCCTGCGTGAGAAATGGAAAGAATGAAGGAAGTAAGGAAAATGAGTGATCGATATTGAACGATACTGACTGGATGACACGGGAAACGACTGAATGAAGCGCCAGCTGGCAGCTCTTCAGTCGGCACTACCCAGGTAGGCAGCCCGTTGTGTAAACGAGTGTTGATTGTAAAGCGCTTAGAGCTTGGTCTCTAGCCGAGAATAGGCGCTATATAAGTATTCATTATTATTATTTTTCCTCATGGACATTGTTGGGAGTCGCCGACACCTGGTCTGTATGGAGAAGCAGTCACAGGCGTCAGAATTGGCGCTTTTTCCTCATGGACATTGTTGGGAGTCGCCGACACCTGGTCTGTATGGAGAAGCAGTCACAGGCGTCAGAATTGGCGCTTTTTCCTCATGGACATTGTTGGGAGTCGCCGACACCTGGTCTGTATGGAGAAGCAGTCACAGGCGTCGGAATTGGCGCTTTTTCCTGATGGACATTGTTGGGAGTCGCCGACACCTGGTCTGTATGGAGAAGCAGTCACAGGCGTCGGAATTGGCGCTTTTTCCTGATGGACATTGTTGGGAGTCGCCGACACCTGGTCTGCATCGAGAAGCAGTCACTACGTCAGAAAAGATTTCCGCCCGTTCCTCCGCACTGACGGCTTGTCCCTCTCGAGGCTGGGAACGCCTCTCTCCCCCTGGCGGCTGCACGTTGAGGGAAGACCTTGCCGAGGGGGGCGGCCGGACATCCTTCCATGCAGGGCTCCCGTTCCCTTGCTGTCCCCCTCTGCCCCTGCCGCCTCCACGTAACGCTTTCCCAATGAAGGTAGACTGGCTCCCTCGTCCCCTACCTGCCCCGGGTCTGCTGTACTGGGCCATCTGCTGCTGCTCAGCTTGCGTCGACGGAGTGTGAGTCAGGATTCTGTCTATGAGACTCAAGTCACCATTCTCAATTTTTTTGACTTCCTGATTGTCTAGTCTGCAGTACAAGGTTCCTTCAAATGTCCAGGCTGACTGAACACCAGCGTGTTTTTTTAGTTCTGCTAATCTTTGTGAGTTCAGTTTCGTTAAATCTTCATTTATGAAGACCTCCGATTTGTTTTTCAGAAGCTTTCTGTTTTTCATCACCAAAACATTTGTTTTTCTGGCAATAAACTTGACGATGACAGATCTGTTTTGAGACTGTCTGAAGGGGCCAACTCTGTGTGCTATACTGATATGGTCCTTAGTGATTGCAGTTAATCCCAGCTGGCTGTGAAGAAAGTTTATGACCACGGTTTCTGTTTCCTCAGCTGTCTCTCTGTTTTTATCACATTGTAGATTTATTATTTTTATATTATCTTTCCTGGTGTACTGTTCTAAATTGTTTCTCAACTCCTTCTCTTCTTTCAGTTTCCTCTGCAGTCTCTCTATTTCTTCAGACATGTCTTCAATATCTTTCTTCAGCGATTCTATTTGTTTTTTTGAACATTACATTTTCTTTGCGGATTTCAAAGCAATCACCCAGAATCCTTTCTATTTTCTGGTCCATTCTCCTGTAATTTTCCTTGCCGTCTGTTATAATTTCGTTCAATGCATCTAGTTTATTTAGAATAACATTGGTTGGTACGGCAGAACTCCCTTTGTCTTTCATCTTCATCCGAAACGAATCCCTCCATGTCCGAGCGTTGTGTGTACTGAGTGATTCTGTGTTGCTGTTTTTCTTCTATTGTTTTTCTTCGTTTGCTGTTTGACCTGTCTCTCATCACATCATGACTTTCAGGAACAGGACTGCTATTAAAACTATCATCATCAGAACCTTTTCTTTTAGTTTTCTTGGTTTTTGTCATAATATCCAGCTAAGAGCCAGCGCCGTGTGTTGAAAACAAAAAGCCAGATAGAGAGACAGCTAATGTCAGCACTCACAATAATGTCAATACTCACAATAATGTCAGCACTCACAATTGAGTCACCTTCCCATTTTCCAAGACGTGGTTTCTTGCGATGTTTTCTTTTGTTACTATATTAACCTCTCACCTTACTAGAAGGCATTCATATTTTTTTGCTTCGACAAACTTTCTCAAACATTGTGACAACACTTTTCCTCTTTCCTATGAACGTTGGCTCAGCGACGCATAGTTAGACGAGACCGTACATTGCGGAGCGCTGTGTCGACACGTCCTCTCGCCACGGTGAACGCCGCTCAAGTCAGATACACTTTAAAGAACGCAGAGTTATCATTGTTTCAAAGGACTGCACAGAACACAGAGTTATCATTGTCTTGAAAAACTGCACAGAACACAGTTATCGTTATCCTGATACACTTTAAAGAACACATAGTTATCATTGTTTTGAAGGACAGCATAGAACACAGAGTTATCATTGTCTTGAACTGAAAAGAGCACAGAGTTATTATTGTCTTGAAGGACTGTACCGAACACAGTTTTATCATTGTCTTGAAGGACTGCATTGAACATAGAGTTATCATTATCTTGAAGAACTGTACAGAACACAGAATTATCATTTTCTTCAAGGACGGCACAGAACACAGAGTTATCATTGTCTTGAAGAACTGTACAGAGCACAGTGTTATCGTTGTCTTGAAGGATCGCACAGAACACAGAGTTATCATCGTCTTTAAGGACTGTACAGAACACAGAGTTATCATTGTCTTGAGGGACTGTACAGAACACAGAGTTATCATTGTCTTGGGGGAAGCACAGAATTATCGTTGTCTTGAAGGACCGCACAGAACACAGAGTTATCATCGTCTTTAAGGACTGTACAGAACACAGAGTTATCATTGTCTTGAGGGACTGTACAGAACACAGAGTTATCATTGTCTTGGGGGACTGTACAGAACACAGAGTTATCACCGTCTTGAAGGACTACACAGAACACAGAGTTATTGTTTTGAAGGACTACACAGAACACAGAGTTATCTGTCTTGAGGGACTGCTTAAAACACAGAGTTATCATTGTTTTGAAGGACTGCATAGAACACAGAGTTATCATTATCTTGAAGAACTGTTCAGAGCACAGAGTTATCGTTGTCGTGAAAGACTGCACAGAACACTGAGTTATCATTGTCTTGAAGGACTACACAGAACACAGAGTTATCATTGTCTTGAAGGACTGCATAGAACACAGTCATCATTGTCTTGATGAACTGTAAAGAACGCAGAGGTATCATTGTGTTGAAGGACTGCATAAAATACGGAGTTGTCATTGTCTTGAAGGACGTGTCTTGAAGGACTGCATAGAAAACAGAGTTATAATTGTCTTAAAGGACTGTATAGAACACAGAGTTGTCCTTGTCTTGAAGGACTGTACAGAACACAGAGTTGTCACTGTCTTGAAGGACCGCACAGAACACAGAGTTATCATTGCCTTAAAAAACTGCAGAGAGCACAGATTTTCCATTGTCTTGAAGGACTGCATAGAACACAGAGTTGTCATTGTCTTGAAGGACTGTTCATAACATAGAGTTATAATTGTCTTAAAGGACTGTACAGAACGCAGAGTTATCACTGTCTTGAAGGACTGCACGGAACACACGATGATCACTGACATGAAGGACTGTACATAACAGAGAGTAGCCATTGTCAACACCACACAAATCATATCTGATACGACACAGCCAAACCTGATGAAACCAAGAAAATCGTGAGAAAAGTCAAGCCTGACAAGACACCATCACATTTGATGAGACAAACTTACAACTGACACTGTCAGTCATGATTGAAACATTCAAAGTCGTTGAAACACAGTTAAGTATGACAAAACAAAATGAAGCATTACAGAACACATCAAAACATGGAACACGTTGTCAGTCCTGACAGAACACAATCGATGGTTATCAAATGCAGCCAGACCTAAGACAACACACCGCGTCATTGGCAAATGTAATAAAACATAATAAAATATAACTTAATTACAGACAAACATGACATGGGAAACAACCCAAATCAAACCAAACCGGACACAAAAGAAACCAATATGACGGAAGATAGTCGAATCTGACAAAAGAAAGGAAAAATGACATATCATGGTCAAACCTGAACAAACTTTAACAAAAATGTCAAGCCTGACAGTTTCTTTTTTCAAACCTGATCAAACAATCAAATGATAATGATAGTAATAATAATGATAATCATTATCACAACAGCAATAATAATGATAATAATGATAATAATAATAATAATAGATGGCATCCAGTTGTCTCATGTTATAATGGTGTTGCGCCGGGGATCCATCAGTTGTGGAGTTGCAGCTCCTACTGTGGCTGAAGAGCCCAATGCCTCAGTGGCAAACTCTCTTGCAGTTGCTGCAGGTGAAGTCTTGGTCATGAGTATTTGTGGGTGTCGACGCAATTCTTTGTCGTCTGTGGCGCCTCCATTCTTCCCATTGGGCCTCTCTCCTCTGCTCTGCCTGCTTGATGCCGACCTTGATGGTGGACCGCCAGCTGACCCAGTGTGAAGCTGCTGTCTCCAGGTCTGCTGGGTCAAGGCTGCTTGCCCTCAGGTCGCGCTTGCATACATCATTGTCGCATAGGGCAGGCCGTCCTGTGGGTCTGGAGCCTGTACAGCAAGTCCTTTGAGATGCTGCTGCCATGGCCAGTGATAATAATGATAGTAATGATAATAATAATGATAATAGTAATAATAAACCTGACAAAGCCGAACGGGATGAAAGCAGTAAATCTCATTAGAACAGCGTCAAATCAGACAAAACACAGGTAAACCATAGACAACACAGTCACAAGTGACATAGCAAAGCCACACAAAAAAAATCAAACCCGATACAACGCAGTCAAACCAACAAAACTTATCGTTACTTGAAAAAACAAAGAAAGACCTGGCAAAACATGGTCAGACCCAAAACGACACAGTCAAACGAACCACACTGCCATGCGCCCCGGAAAAAAAAAAATGATTTTCCCTTTTCGTGCACTTTCAACCGGCGAACCTGCTCTGCAGATACCTGATATGTTTAAGGAGAACTTTAACTGGAGTGGTTGAAAATTAACCTTTACAGGGTGCTTGCTTCTCACTGATCAGTTCTTTGAATAGTGATTTGTACTTTGGGGAAAAAAGAGACTGCCTGTCACTTTGGCAGAAGCAGCAGATTAGCTAAGAGAGAGAGAGAGAGAGAGAGAGAGAGAGAGAGAGAGAGAGAGAGAGAGAGATTAGCTAAGAGGAGAGGAAGAAGATGGAGAAGTATAACTTAGATAGAGAAAGAGTTGAAATCTCAACTATTTGTAGGCTTGTATATAATTGATCCTAGGGTGAGTGTGAGATGTATAAATATACTTGATGATTTTCAATGTAAGCTTATTATCGCGATCTCGAATTTCGATCGTTTATACTCGTTTTGATCGTGATCGGAATTATTTCCAAATTCTACCCCATTCACACGTCCTATAGGTAATATGTAAGATGTGGATCCTGTGACCGATTGCCACAAGCATATTAGCTTAGCTTAGATGCTCCCGTGTCTTGTGACGCATGAGACAGTCAAAGCGCTCCATTGTGCACGGTCCTCAGCGAGTCTGCTGATGTCACTCTATCCTCTGTCAACGAGTCTAAGGTCTCTCTCCACTGTCTGTCGCCCAGCTCATCCTAGGTCGTCCTCTTTTTCTCTGGCCTGTTGGGTTCCATTTAATGGCCTGGTTTGCAGGTCTTGATGAGGCTAATCTCCAGACATGACCCAGCCGTCTGCTCTGCCTGCTTGATGCCGACCTTGATGGTGGACCGCCAGCTGACCCAGTGTGAAGCTGCTGTCTCCAGGTCTGCTGGGTCAAGGCTGCTTGCCCTCAGGTCGCGCTTGCATACACCATTGTCGCATAGGGCAGGCCGTCCTGTGGGTCTGGAGCCTGTACAGCAAGTCCTTTGAGATGCTGCTGCCATGACCAATGATAATAATGATAGTAATGATAATAATAATGATAATAGTAATAATAATGGTGAGAAAATCGAACGGGTGGTCTTCAGTTGCCAGGTTTCACAGCCATGTGGCTGCGTTGAAATCACACTAGAGTAATAAAACTTCAATTTGATTCCATGGGAGAATTTCTTGCTGTTCCATATTTTGTTCAGCTCGTTGAACACTGTTGTTGCCTTGCCAATACGACACTTGGGTTCATGGTTGAGGTCACTGGCGTTGTTGAGTATATTCCGAGTAAGTGATTAATTTGGATTAGTAATGGTGATTGAAGAGAAAGTGGATTTTTTTCCCCTTGGAACATTAAAAGAGAATCGGGGTCTGTGAACCCAGAATGGATTGTTGTTTATGTGAGGCAAATATTGGTCTTCTGTAGGACTTAAAAAGAACTTTGTAAAATGGTGGAATGAATTCAGATCAGTGTGTGTAACCTAGATGTGTTTTTGCGAGAACAGTGTTAGCAGTTTATAAAAGGGAAAAAATTATTATTGTTGTTGTGACGTCAAACCAGACAAAGCAGTAAAACCTGATGTAACACACACAGACACACACACACGCACGCGCGCGCGCGCTCACAAAAACTCAAACCTGACCATACCTAATAAACTCAAACCTGACCATACCTAATAAACTCAAACCTGACCATAACTATTCAGCGTGATCGGAAGACACACACACACACACACACACACACACACACACACACACACACACACACACACACACACACGCACACACACACACACACACACTACTCCCTCTCTCTCTCTCTCTCTCTCTCTCTCTCTCTCTTCTCTTTGCTTCTTACTTTTTTTTCTTTTTATTTGTTTTGTTTTTATTGTTTTGTTTTTTTTGTTGTAGTTGTTTATTTGGGCGGGTTTGCTGTCTCTGCTGTTTTTTTCTTTTTATTTTCTTTCGTTTTTCATTTTTAATTTTCTCTGTTGATTTTTACCTTCTCTCTATCTGTCTGTCTTGCTGTTTCTGTTCTCTGGTTTGTGTTTTGTTTCTCTTCTGTCTTTCTTTTCGTATCTATTTTCCATTGTCTTCTACTTTTATTGTTGTGATTTGGATTTGTTCTGTTTATCAGAGTCTACTTCATCTTTGCGACCCAGATCTTCATTGTACTTCTCCTTTTCAACATTGATCAGTAGTCAATTGCCAGATCCATTGTTCCTGGCTTATCAACAGAGACACCGGTACTCTTCAACTTTGCACCCAGATCCATTGTTCCTGGCTTATCAACAGAGACACCGGTACTCTTCAACTTTGCACCCAGATCCATTGTTCCTGCTTTATCAACAGAGACACCGGTACTCTTCAACTTTGCACCCAGATCCATTGTTCCTGCTTTATCAACAGAGACACCGGTACTCTTCAACTTTGCACCCAGATCCATTGTTCCTGCTTTATCAACAGAGACACCGGTACTCTTCAACTTTGCACCTAAAGAAATGGTATACTGGCCATTCGCTTGCAGACCTGCAAGCAGTTTACCTGGCACAGTTTGCAGTGAGTGTGGTTGCCAGCCAGCAGGGGTTCTTTGTTGCAATGCTGCCATGCAGGGGCAGAGCTTCATACTTCGCCTTGCTTAGTGAAGAGAGGTCTAGAGTATGGATTATTGTATGTTAGGGGAAAAAATGTTGAATAATACGTTACATAGATCAAAGCAGGTTGTGGTTGTACTGTCTCACTGAAAAGGACAGAAGAGCGTTTATTCTTGACAGAGACGTTATTTTAGTTGCCTATTACATTGACCACTGTATCATTCGATGAATTTAGCAGATGGAATTTCAGTTTGTAGTAGTAATCTTCATCCTGATCTGAGTTATAACCTGTATAAGTAAAGCTTTTTCTCCAACTGCCCTGTTGCTCTCACTTCTATTGTTATGAAATGTTTTGAAAGACTCATTCTAAAACAAATTATTCTAGAAACTGCTCCGTATCAAGATCCAAATCAATTCGCATACAAGCCAAACCGAAGTACTGACGATGCCACTCTCACCCTCCTCCTCAATGCCTACCCTCATTTAGAAAATTGGAAATGAAATGAGGCAGGGAACAGTAAACAATAAACAGTAAACAAGTGGGGTAACGTTTGCTCCCATAAGAAAACCTAACACAGAGCAACTTTTATTCAAGAGTGGCACAGCCTTTAAACTTGAATAAAGTCAGACAAATACATACATAGACGAACAATCTAATAGTGGGGGAAAAAACAAGCACAGGCCAACAACTCAACTGTCTTCATAGTAATGACTTGACAAAAATTTGGACTTAAGGAGGGGGCGATTTTGAAGATGAAGAAACTGGGAACACGAAATTAAGAAAATATATTACAGATATGAAAACTCTTCACTAGCTGCACAAGGAACCATGGCAATCCCTTTTGAAGGCAGATATATTTGTATTGCCTGCTCCGAGGCCTTTCGTCCGCTGGATCGGAACTCATCAGGGAGACACGGCTGGTTGTGTTTGCGCTCCTGGCGTCAAATAGAGACACACCACAGTCCATAATACCATGGTGTTCTCACCATCAAGGGTGCAAAAAAGAATCCAATAGCACCCCCCAAAGCAGCCAGTGAACGGTAGTAAATAAAACCAAACGAAAGTGTGGGGAGGAAAAAAGTTGCTGAAAATAAAGACATATCAAATAGTATAAATGTAGGACAACTTGAGGCTACGCTTGAGGATCCACCCAAGATGCAAGGGGATTCAAAGACAAACAACCAAACAAATACAATATTATCTCAATTAACTCATATGAAATTGGAAATGAAATGAGGCAGGGAACAGTAAACAATAAACAGTAAACAAGTGGGGTAACGTTTGCTCCCATAAGAAAACCTAACACAGAGCAACTTTTATTCAAGAGTGGACAGCCTTTTAAACTTGAATAAAGTCAGACAAATACATAGACGAACAATCTAATAGTGGGGAAAAAACAAGCACAGGCCAACAACTCAACTGTCTTCATAGTAATGACTTGGCAAAAATTTGGACTTAAGGAGGGGGCGATTTTGAAGATGGAGAAACTGGGAACATGAAATAAGAAAATACATTACAGATATGAAAACTCTTCACTAGCTGCACAAGGGAACCATGGCAATCCCTTTTGAAGGCAGATATATTTGTATTGCCTGCTTCCGAGGCCTTTCGTCCGCTGGATCGGAACTCATCAGGGAGACACGGCTGGTTGTGTTTGCGCTCCTGGCGTCAAATAGAGACACACCACAGTCCATAATACCGTGGTGTTCTCACCAGCAAGGGTGCAAAAAAGAATCCAATAGCACCCCCAAAGCAGCCAGTGAACGGTAGTAAATAAAACCAAACGAAAGTGTGGGAGGAAAAATGTTGCTGAAAAACTAAAGACATTATGCAAATAGTATAAAATGTAGGGGACAATCTTTGAGGCTACGCTTGAGGATCCACCCAAGGATGCAAGGGAGATCAAAAGACAAACACACACAAACAAAATACAAATAACCTCAATTTAATCAAAATGAATTGGAAATGAAATGAGGCAGGGAACAGTGAACAATAGACAGTAAACAAGTGGGGTAACGTTTGCTCCCATAAGAAAACCTAACACAGAGCAACTTTTATCAAGAGTGGCACAGCCTTTTAAACTTGAATAAAGTCAGACAATACATACATAGACGAACAATCTAATAGTGGGGGAAAAAACAAGCGCAGGCCAACAACTCAACTGTCTTCATAGTAATGACTTGGCAAAAATCTGGACTTTAAGGAGGGGGGGATTTTGAAGATGGAGAAACTGGGAACATGAAATTAAGAAAATATGTTACAGATATGAAAACTCGATGGTTCTCTTATGCAGCTAGTGAAGAGTTTTCATATCTGTAATATATTTTCTTATTTTCATGTTCCCAGTTTCTCCATCTTCAAAATACCCCCCCCCTCCCCCCCCCCCCCCCCCCCCTCCCCTCCCCCCAAGTCCAAATTTTTGCCAAGTCATTACTATGAAGACAGTTGAGTTGTTGGCTTGCGCTTGTTTTTTTCCCCCACTATTAGATTGTTCGTCTATGTATGTATTTGTCTGACTTTTTTCAAGTTTAAAAGGCTGTGCCACTCTTGAATAAAAGTTGCTCTGTGTTAGGTTTTCTTATGGGAGCAAACGTTACCCCACTTGTTTACTGTTTATTGTTTACTGTTCCCTGCCTCATTTCATTTCCAATTTCATTTTGATTAAATTGAGGTTATTTGTATTTGTTTCTGTGTGTTTGTCTTTTGATCTCCCTTGCATCCTTGGGTGGATCCTCAAGCGTAGCCTCAAAGATTGTCCCCTACATTTTATACTATTTGCATAATGTCTTTATTTTTTTCAGCAACGTTTTTCCTCCCCACACTTTCGTTTGGTTTTTTTTACTACCGTTCACTGGCTGCTTTGGGGGGTGCTATTGGATTCTTTTTTGCACCCTTGATGGTGAGAACACCATGGTATTATGGACTGTGGTGTGTCTCTATTTGATGCCCAGAGCGCAGACACAACCAGCCATGTCTCCCTGATGAGTTCTGATCCAGTGGACAAAAGTCCTCGGAGCAGGCAATACAAATATATCTGCCTTCAAAAGGAATTGCCATGGTTCCCTTGTGCAGCTAGTGAAGAGTGTTCATATCTGTAATGTTTTCTTAATTTCATGTTCCCAGTTTCTCCATCTTCAAAATCGCCCCCTCCTTAAGTCCAAATTTTTGTCAAGTCATTACTATGAAGACATTTGAGTTGTCGGCCTGCTCTTGTTTTTTCCCCCACTATTAGATTGTTCGTCTATGTATGTATTTGTCTGACTTTATTCAAGTTTAAAAGGCTGTGCCACTCTTGAATAAAAGTTGCTCTGTGTTAGGTTTTCTTATGGGAGCAAACATTACCCCACTTGTTTACTGCTCATTTAGAAAAGCCTGGTTCATTTGTTCGCATATTGTTCATTGATTTCTCTTCTGCCTTCAATACTATCCAGCCTCACTCAATGGCCCAAAAACTGTTGTCTTATGATGTTAATCATCATCTTGTTCTGTTGGATAATTAGTTTCCTTGTCAATAGGTCACAGTCTGTTCGATTTCAGCAAGCTATTTCATCTACTGGCTCTCCTCAAGGTACTGTTCTTTCACCTGTGTTGTTTACTCTATACACAAATGATTGTACTGACAATGATACTACTCCTCTTGTGAAATATTCTGATGACTGTTCTCCAAGATCTGTCAAACTGTTATTCTATGTACTGTGATCGTGTGAATATGTCTGCTGCTTTGTGTGAAGACAATTATCTCAACTTAAATGTTCAAAAGACAAAAGAATTGCTGATCAATTTTAGGAAAAATCCCCCATATGTTCCGGACCTTTATATCAGCAGTGAGAAAGTTGAGCGTGTGAGTGTGTATAAATATCTAGGTACAATAATTGATGACAAATTAAATTTTATAGCAAATACTAATTTTATCCACAAGAAATGTCAATCGAGGATCTTTTGCCTTCAGAAGCTCAGAAGCCTCAATGTAAAATTTAATAGAAAAGTGCTGCAAGGATTTTACAGATGTTTTATTGAGTCCATCTTAACTTTCTCTTTTATCTGTTGGTATGGAAGTCTAAATGTGAAGAGCAAGAATGTGTTGAATAAGGTGGTAAAAGTCTGTAGCAAGATTGTGGGCGAGAGACAGAGTAGTTTGAATGTGTTGTTTGAATAAAGAGCAGTTCGAAAGGCGCAGATGATTGTGAGCGACAGCAGCCATAATATTAGTCAGTACTATGAACTTTTGCCATCTGGAAGACGTTATAGGACCCCAAAATTTAGACTGTGTAGAACAAAAAAGAGTTTTATACCCATGCCCATCCAACTTTTAAACAAATGATTCTTTTTACAGGTGACGAATGAAAACATTGAGAACTTGAACTGACATGCGCGCGCCGCGCGCGCGCGTGTGTGTGTGTGTGTGTGTGTGTGTGTGTGTGTGTGTGTGTGTGTGTGTTTTGGTGCACAGTGTTGTGTTGAAGTGCATAACATAAGATGACATGAATAGAACGCTGTTTTATTGGATATGTAATTTTTTTTCTAATTTTTTTTTTATTGTTATGTTTTAAAAATCAAAAGACTTTGCCACATTGAATTTCACGTTTTGTGATAATAAAGTCGTTTGAATTTGAATTTGAATTTGAACTGATCTGTTTTTGCCAATGCAACCTGACCCAGAACACAGTGTTGACAGAACCGGAGGTAACAGTCCAGACTCCTTTTATACCGGCAACAACCATACTGCAGGTGGTGAAATGTTTACAGCGTGACAGCAATCCCCTTGTTTTACACAACAGCCTGTACGAGACACACGGCACAGTGACACTCTACTGGGAATCAACTTGGAATAGTGTGAAAAACATACTGTGGCGATCGCACACGATGAAGCCTTCTTTTTGGGTATTGTGTCTTTTAAGCCAAGCGTTAATGGAGACTGTGGTGAAAAATTATGCGGCGTGATCTGTGAACATGGCAGGCCACCAGTTACACAGAGGCAAGGCACTCTATTACTAATCCAAATTAATTACTTACTTGGAATATACTCAACAACGCCAATGACCTCGACCACGAACTGAGGTGTCGTTTTGGCAAGGCAACAACAGCATTCAACCAGCTGAACAAAACATGGAACAGCAAGAAATTCTCCCATGGAATCAAATTGAAGTTTTATTATTCCAGTGTGATTTCAACACTTCCACATGGCTGTGAAACCTGGCAACTGAAGACCACCCAGGCGAAGAAACTCGACGCTTTTGACACCAAGTGCCTACGTAAGATCTTGGGCATGAATGGTCAGACTTAATACCAAATGAAGAGGTCAGGGAGAGGTCCAAAGAGCTCCCCGTGTCAACCATCATCTGCAGAAGGCGCCTCCACTGGCTAGGTCATGTCTTGAGATTACCCTCATCAAGACCTGCAAACCAGGCCATTAAATGGACCCCAACAGGCCAGAGAAAAAGAGGACCACCCAAGATGAGCTGGCGACAGACAGTGGAGAGAGACCTCAGACTCGCTGACAAAGGATGGAGTCATACCAGCAAACTGGCTGAGGACCGTGCACAATGGAATGCCTTGACTGTCTCATGCATCACAAGACGCGGGAGCATCTAAGCTAAGCTAAGCTAATATACTTGTGACGATCGATCAAAGGATCCACATCTTACCCAAAGGATGTGTGAATGGGGTAGAATTTGGAAATAATTCCGATCACGATCAAAACGAGTATAAACGATCTAAATTCGAGATTGCAATAAAAAGCTTATATTGAAAATCATCAAATATATCCACACATCTCATACTCACCCTAGGATCAATAATATACAAGCCTACAAATAGTTGAGATTTCAACTTCTTCTCTATCTAAGTCATAATTCTTCTTCTTCTTCTTCTTCTTCTCTCTCTCTCTCTCTCTCTCTCTCTCTCTCTCTCTCTCTCTCTCTCTCTTAGCTAGTCTGCTCCTTCCGCTAAAGTGACCGGCAGTCTCTTTCATGCCAAGAGTACAAATCACTATTCAAAGAGCTGATCACTGAGGAGCAAGCACCCTGTAAAGTGAGTTTTCAATCACTCCAATTAAGTTCTCCTTAAACATATCAGGTATCTGCAGAGCAGGTTAGCCGGTTTAAAGTGCACAAAAAAGGAAAAGGCGCATGACAGTGTGGTTCGTTTGACTGTGTCGTTTTGGGTCTGACCATGTTTTGCCAGGTCTTTCTTCGTTTTGTCAAGTAAGGGTGAGTTTTGTTAGTCTGACTGCATTGTGTCGGGTTTGAATTTTTTTGTGTGGCTTTGCTATGTCACTTGTGACTGTGTTGTCTATGGTTTTCCTGTGTTTTGTCTGATTTGACGCTGTTCTAATGAGATTTACTGTTTTGATTCCGTTCGATTTTCTCACCATTATTATTACTATTACCATTATTATTATCATTGGTCATGGCAGCAGCATCTCAAAGGACTTGCTGTACAGGCTCCAGACCCACAGGACGGCCTGCCCTATGCGACAATGGTGTATGCAAGCGCGACCTGAGGGCAAGCAGCCTTGACCCAGCAGACCTGGAGACAGCAGCTTCACACTGGGTCAGCTGGCGGTCCACCATCAAGGTCGGCATCAAGCAGGCAGAGCAGAGGAGAGAGGCCCAATGGGAAGAATGGAGGCGCCACAGACGACAAAAAATTGCGTCGGCACCCACAAATACTCATGACCAAGACTTCACCTGCAGCAACTGCAAGAGAGTTTGCTACTGAGGGATTGGGCTCTTCAGCCACAGTAGGAGCTGCAACTCCACAACTGATGGATCCATGGCGCAACACTATTGTCTCTGGAGACAGATGGATGCCATCTATTGTTATTATTATCATTATTGTTGTTGTTGTTATCATTATTACTATCATAATTATTATTATTATCATCATTATCATTTGATTGTTTGATTAGGTTTGAAAAAGAAACTGTTAGGCTTGACATTTTTGTTAAAGTTTGTTGTCAGTTTTCCTTTCTGTCGTCAGGTTTGACTTTCTTTCGTCATGTTCGTCTGTTTTGTGTCTGGGTTGATTTGATTTGGGTTGTTTCCCATGTCAGGTTTGTCTGTGTTTAGTTGCATGTCATTATCTTTTATTAGATTTGGCTGTGATGCGATGTGTTGTCTTAGGTCTGATAGCATTTGATTACCGTTGGTTGTGTTCTGTCAGGACTGATAATGTGTTGCAGGTTTCAGTGTGTATTTTGTCATGCTTAAAAGTGTTTCAACAACTTTTAATGTTTTAATCATGACTGACAGCTTCGGTTGTGAGTTTGTCTCATGAAATGTGATGGTGTCTTGTCAGGCTTCACTGTTCTCACGATTTTCTTGGTTTCATCAGGTTTGGCTGTGTCGTATCAGATATGATTTGTGTGGTGTTGACAATGGCTACTCTCTGTTATGTACAGTCCTTCATGTCAGTGGTCATCGTGTGTTCCGTGCAGTCCTTTAAGACAATGACAACTCTGTGTTCTGTACAGTCCTTCAAGACAATTATAACTCTGTGTTTGTGCAGTCCTTCAAGAGACTAATAAATCGGTGTTGTGTGCAGTCCTTCAAGACAAAGATAACTCTGTGTTCTGTATAGTCCATCCAGACATGATAGCTCTGTGTTCTGTTACAGTCCATCAAGACAGTGATAACTCTGTGTTCTTACAGTCCATCAAGACAATGATAACTCTGTGTTCTGTACAGTCCTTCAAGACAGTGACTAACTCTGTGTTCTTACAGTCCTTCAAGACAATGATAACTCTGTGTTCTGTGCATCCATCAAGACAATAATAACTCTGTATTCTGTACAGTCCATCAAGACAGTGATAA
Source organism: Conus canariensis (assembly GCA_033310375.1). Taxonomy (NCBI): domain Eukaryota; kingdom Metazoa; phylum Mollusca; class Gastropoda; order Neogastropoda; family Conidae; genus Conus; species Conus canariensis. The sequence continues at coordinate 48,215,674 of CM065743.1, read as the reverse complement.
CTCTGTGTTCTCTACAGTTCCTTAAGACAGTGATAACTGTGTTCTCTACAGTTCCTTACGACAGTGATAACTCTGCGTTATGTACAGTCCATCAAGACAATGATAACTCTGTGTTCTGTGTAGTCCATCGAGACAATGATAACTCTGTGTTCTGTGTAGTCCATCGAGACAATGATAACTCTGTATTCTGTACGGTCCACCAAGACAATGAGAACTGTGTTATGTACAGTCCTTCAAGACAATGATAGCTCTGTGTTCTGTGCAGTCCATCAAGACAATGATAGCTCTATATTCTGTACAGTCCTTCAAGACAATAATTTATGGTCTGTACAGTCCACCACGACAATGAAAACTCTGTGCTCTGTGCAGTTCTTTAAGACAGTGATAACTCTGTGTTCTATGCAGTCTTTCAAGACAGTGATAACTCTGTGTTCTGTACAGTCCCTCAAGACAATGATAACTTTGTGTTCTGTACAGTCCACCACGACAGTGATAACTCTGTGTTCTGTACAGTTCTTAAAGACAATGATAACTCTGTGCTGTGTTCTGCGCAGTCTTTCAAGATAATGATAACTCTGTGTTTTGTACAGTTCTTCAAGACAATGATAACTCTGTGTTCTGTGCACTCCCTCAAGACAATGATAAATCTGTGTTCAGTACAGTCCACCAAGACAATGATAACTCTTTGTTCTGTGCACCCCCTCGAGAGAATGATAACTCTTGTGTTCTGTACAGTCCACCAAGACAATGATAACGCTGTGATCTGTGCAGTCCTTCAAGACATTGATAACTCTATGTGTTATGCAGTCCTTTATGATAACTCCATGTTCTATGCAGACGTTCAAGACAATATTAACTGTGTGTTCTATGCAGTGCAAGACAATAATAACTCTGTGTTCTATGAAGTCCATCACGACAGTGATAACTCTGTGCTCTGTATCGTTCTTGTACAGTCCTTCAAGACAATGATAACTCTGTGTTCTGTACAGTCCTTCAAGACAATGATAACTCTGTGTTCTATGCAGTCCTTCAAGACAATGACTCTGCATTCTGTGCAGTCCTTCAAGACAATGATAACACTGTGTTCTGTATAGTCCTTCAAGACAATGATAACTCTTGTGTTCTACACAATCCTTGAAGACAATGATAACTCTGTGTTCTATACAGTCGTTCAAGACAATGATAACTCCGTGTTCTATACAGTCGTTCAAGACAATGATAACTCCATGTTCTGTACAGTCGTTCAAGACAATGATGATAACTCCATGTTCTGTGCAGTCCTTCAAGACAATGATAACTGCGCTATGTGCAGTCCCTCAGGACAATGATAACTCTGTGTTCTGTGCAGTCCTTCAAGACAATGATAACTGTGTGTTCTGTGCAGTCCTTCAAGACAATGAAAGCTCCATGTTCTGTTTGCAGTCCTTCAAGACAATGATAACTCGTGTTCTATGCACTCCTTCAAGACAATGATAATTCTGTGTTCTGTGCAGTCCTTCAAGATAATGATAACTCTGTGTTCTGTGCAGTCCTTCAAGACAGTGATAACTCTGTGCTATGTGCAGTCCTTCAAGACAATGATAGCTCCATGTTATGTATGCAGTTCTTCAAGAAAATGAAAGCTCCATCTTCTGTATGCAGTCCTTCAAGCCAATGATAATTCTGTGTTCCATGCAGTCCTTCAAGACAGTGATAATTCTGTGTTCTATGCAGTCCTTCAAGACAGTGATAATTCTGTGTTCTATGCACACCTTCAAGACAGTGATAAATATTCTGTGTTCTGTGCAGTCCTTCAAGACATTGATAACTCCGTGTTCTGTGCAGTCCTTCAAGACAATGATAACTCCGTGTTCTGTGCAGTCCTTCAAGACAACGATAACTCTATGTTCTGTGCAGTCCTTCAAGACAATGATAGCTCCATGTTCTGTATGCAGTCCACAAAGAGAATAACAAGTCTGTAATCTGCGCAGTCCTTCAAGACAGTAACTGCATGTTCCATGCAGTCCTTCAAGACAATGATAACTCCATGTTCTATGCAGTTCTTCAAGACAATGATATCTCCATGTTTTGTGTAGTCTTGTTGAACATTGTTCCCTCTGAATTGTACTCTTTTCTACAAATGATATATTAAATGAGCCTTCAACGCCAGTTTGGCCTGGCTCTTCGTAAGGAAGAAGATGATGTTTTGCGGTACCATTTTCACATCTCCCTCTGTGGGCCATATTTACATACTTCAGCAGAGAGAGTATAGCAAATTTATGCCTATATGCAATGATCATTGTGTTTCTTAGTGTCCCTTGTGTTGTTTATGGATATGGGGAGGTTACATTTTTCATCATTTGTCTGCTTTTTTCCTTTTTTTTTTTTTTTATTATTTTCTTCAGTTCCACTCCCCATCAAAATGATTTTCTAAAAATTTTGGTCAGGCATATAATTTGGTAACAGCTATTGCAAATATGATTGATGTATACCTGGCCAAAAGTATCTGTTGCAAACGTGCAAATCATAAGCACATGTATGTATAAAAGTGGATCCAGTTTGTACTCAATACAGAAAGGTCTTGAATGCACACATTATTTTAAGACACTCTCTCATCTTCACTTACCCAACAATGCACACAAACAAGTGGCAGAGTAATACACATGTTAACTGTGGCCATCAAGTGGTCGAAGATGTAGAACACTTCCATTCGCAGGCTCTCTTATACATGATTACAAACAATGGCGTAAAAAGAAATAGTTTATTAAAGGTTACAAGTTTTCTGTAAGCGTTAGGCAAAATGGCCTGGTTTGAGGCAAACAAGAGGCAAAGGAAGCAAGTCAAACTCTAAAATCATCAGCACTGTCATAGGTTCGATGAATACTGAAATGATAATTTGAAATGAGCTTTCATTAACATTGAATCAACATCAGATAAATCACACGAAAATGGACATGTTCCATGTAAGACATTCATTATGACAAACGTCTTGCAAAACATCAACTCTGTGAAAAAACACTGTAAAAAATGTGAAATTCATTCTACTTTAACTCTGGTGGAAAAAAAACACTGTATAAAAATGTGAAATTCAGTCTACTTGAATGCGTTATACAAAACGACATTTCTGATTTAAATATTTATTAATCACATTTCAGATCCAAAAATACCAATCTTATAACTTAAAATCATCTGCTGCGTAATGAATATGTTTTATGACGGTAAGGTCTGAAGGTAAACCAACATATATAAAAATAGGCTGTTTTGCATCATATAATGTACAACGATTTCAGAAAATACTTAAATAACAGCATATATGGGATAATCTCCCCCAAATATCCTTCAATACTCAATGGTGAGCCGTAAGAATCCAAACGCAAGTTTAAAAATCCTATGATTTTTGTTGCTATGAAATCCATGTCACAATTTCCCATAGGAAAATTAATTTGGAACAGACCAATCTCACATTCATTTCGGGAAGTGCAGGTTCAAATCACAGCAGAACAAGCAAACGAACAAAACACACACACACAAACAAACGCACACTAAAAAAAAAAATTAAAACTATCTGCCAGCAGGAGGACATCTACAACTTGAGATTTGGATGTCACCCAGCCTCCTAAGACCACAAGAGTTCTGGGCCAAAACATCTGCGTATACATGTATCTTTGTAAGCACCAAGACCTATAGGGCCATACATCAATGCCAGTCTTCATCATTATCATGAAGGAGGCTTCTCTTCTGCTGCCAAGCTCTCCCTGGCATTTTTTTCTCTGACCAAAGTACACCGCTGTCACATTTGTGTAGTCTTCGGAAAATTGCTGTTGGATTTGTGTCACCTTTGCAAAATTGTGATCAGATTAATTGTGGTGAGATTCGTGTTGCCTTTTGAAAATTGTGGTCAGATTTGTGTAGTCTTTGGAAAAATTGCAGTCAGATTTGTATAGTCTTTGGAAAACTGCAGTCAGATTTGTGCAGTCTTTTGAAAATTGCAGTCAGACTTGTGCAGTCTTTGGAAAATAGTGGATAAATTTGCTCAGTCTTTGGAAGACTACAGTCAGATTTGTGTAGTCTTTAGAAAACTGCGGTCAGAATTGTGTAGTCATTGGAAAATTATGGTCAGATTGTGCAGTCTTTGGAACAGTATGGTCAGATTTGTGTAGTCTTTGGAAAATTACAGTCGGATTTGTGTAGTCTTTGGAAAATTGTGGTCAGATTTGTGCTGCCTTTGGAAAATTGCCATCACATTTGTGCTGCCTTTGGAAAATTGCTGTCAGATTTGTGCAGCCTTTGGAAAATTGTGGTCAGATTTGTGCAGTCTTTTGGAAGATTGCGGTCAGATTTGTGCGCTCTTTGGAGAATTCAAGGCAGTTGTGTAAAGACAGTGTGAAACAACTGTTTCAGCTGAAAAGAAAAAAATGAAAGAAGAAACCTGTCTTCTACCTGCCTGAACTTATTTCATGACTTGCAATCACCAGGTATCAGCATCCCATCTCCTTACTTCCCTTTTGTTGTGTCACCCACCATCCTCTAAGAACACTTCGAGCGCAGGACATCAACTTAAGGAAGGTTCTACCACACATATGAAATGATACCTTGTTGTGTCACCCACCATCCCTAAGAACACTTCAGAGCGCTGGACATCAACTTAAGGAAGGTTCTACCACACATATGAAATGATACCTTGTTGTGTCACCCACCATCCTCTAAGAACACTTCAGAGCGCTGGACATCAACTTAAGGAAGGTTCTACCACACACATGAAATGATACCTTGTTGTGTCACCCACCATCATCTAAGAACACTTCAGAGCGCTGGACATCAACTTAAGGAAGGTTCTACCACACACATGAAATGATACCTTGTTGTGTCCCACATCGCCCTAAGAAACCCTTCAACGGACATAATAAAGGACAAAAAAAAAGACAATATAACAGGTTGTCCAGTAGAGACAAAATGAGACAGAGAGAAGTTGCTAAAGAGAACTATCTTGTGCTACGCACCACTTTTTATATTGATAGGAATGCTCACATGAGAGAATATTTGCATCACATAACAAGGAAGACTCGATATTCCATTTCTCTATGGAAAAATGATAAATGTGAAATGAAAATATTTAATCTGAAAGGTATATATACATCCGCAGTCAACATATATCAATGTACAATTTCATATGTTTATCATGTATATCTGTTTGTGGAACAAGGGAACTTTTTAGATGAACAAAGAAAAGAGTCATATATAAAAGGATGGGAATCCTGTAAGACATAAAAGAATGAAAAACTATGAACAAAGCAACTTTGTAATAGTAAGCTGCAACAGTAAGCTGTACAGCATAACAGTCATACAATAAAAAAGAAAAAAAACATTTGATTTCCATGTGGTGGTGTCAAAGGTAACATCAACTTGCTGAATTTCTAAGCAGACGTTCCTCTTAAAAAAAATTATGTCCAACAGCCCCACATGTATCAAATTTGAAAAATGATTGATAAAGCTCTGGCAAAAAAAACATAGACAAACGAATCACAAGACAAAACATGATGCGTTTCGATCTCTTAGTTCTTCTTCTGGCAAAGTACACAACACTCAGGACAACAAATAAACAAGAAATCACTTATCTCCGTCCAATTCAGCACAAGATAGGCGCTGTAACTCGTTTGTCTATGTTTTTTTTGCGCAGCTTTATCATTAAGTTTTCAAATTTGTTTAGATTTCTGCCTGCAGTCACCTCACTTTGCAACTAGATCCCACGTGCATCAGTCTGGGTCAAACCAGGTGCCTGGAGGTGTGCACTTCTTGAGGAACTCCCAGTGTGAAGGATTCAGTCATCCCACCTCACAGACCCATTTTTTTTTTCCATCCAGAATTCTGCCCTTGCATGACATATGACACATAAGCACCTCAATCAGACAGAAGAGGTTTATGACACATACTCACAGTTAAAACATGAGCATGGTAGTTGCAATATTAGTCTCTTAGGGCAATAGCTGGAATGTGACTTGCTATTAGATTTTGAAAGGAAAAATGTGTGTGTTAAAACAGCATTTTGTTAATAGACCAAAATACAATCGGCATTCACATTACAGCAAAGTATTTTACATCACTTTTGATTGTAAAACAATGTTATGACCGAACAGAGTAGAAGGAGCCCTGTTCAAATTCACCCAGAAAGAGGCGAATTACATCACTATTGATTGTAAAATGTTATGACCAAACAAACAGAGTAGTGGTAAGTGCCCTGTTCAAATTCACCCAGAAAGAGGCGATTAACATCACTATTGGTTGTAAAACGATGTTATGACCAAACAGAGTAGAAGGAGCCCCGTTCAAATTCACCTAAAAAGAGGTGATTAACATCACTATTGATTGTAAAACAATGTTTTGACCAAACAGAGTAGAAGGAGTCCTATTCAGATTCATCCAGAAAGAGGTGAATAGCATCACTATTGATTGTAAAATGATGTTATGACCAAACAGACAGAGTAGAAGGAGCCCTGTTCAAATTCACCCAGAAAGAGGCGATTAACATCACTATTGATTGTAAAACAATGTTACGACCAAACAGACAGAGTAGAAGGAGTCCTGTTCAAATTCACCCAGAAAGAGGTGAATGGCCAAGCTGGGTGTCATCAGTGGACAGCGCCAGTTCCACATCAGCAGCCAAAGACCTATCGATCCCCTTGATATGGCTTCAACATAAATATCCATTTGAGTTTTGATCTGTTTTGATTTATGGCAGTGTTCAAATAGTGGCTATATTTTCAAACTTGTGTGTGTGTGTGTAGTGTGTGTGTGTGTGTGTGTGTGTGTGTTGTGTGTGTGTGTGTGTGAAAGGGAAGGAGGGGGCAGAGGGAGTTTCTAAAGAATCAAACACGTCTTGATAAATAATCTCAATACATGTGTTGAGTCAGAGAAAACCTTTTGAAGATCAGGAAAAAAAACCCAACTGAACTCTGAGTAAAGACATACTGATGATTACATCACATGCAGTGCAGAAATACATGTTGTAGACCATAAGATAAACATCCTAATAGGCACCACTTACAATCAGTGAAGGTAGTAACCAACAAACTATACTTACAATAACAGAGGAGCAGATATATAAGTTATCACATGGAATATATAACAACTACATCTACCTCAAGAAAAGCAAAGTGACAACAAATAGAAAATAGAACTGGAATGATGGGGAACTGACAGCATCACAGATAGAAAACATGGTGCTCATCCATTACAATAAACACATAACAAATATAGAAAACATAGTATGTTCTGTCACACACTATAACTGCAGTATTCGAGGGCTGACAGATGTAGCACAATGGTCTGAGATAACACTGAAACATGAACTGAACCAGTGGAAAGTGACACATCATGCCCCAGAGTTCAGTCCATCTACAGTGTGTTAAAACAGCACAGTGGAAACGACACATCATGGCCCAAAGTTCAGTCCATCAACAGTGTGTTAAAACAGCACAGTGGGAATGACACATCATGCCCCAAAGTTCAGTCCATCAACAGTATGTTAAAACAGCACAGTGAGAATGACACATCATGCCCCAAAGTTCAGTCCATCAACAGTGTGTTAAAACAGCACAGTGGGAATGACACATCATGGCCCAAAGTTCAGTCCATCAACAGTGTGTTAACACAGCACAGTAGGAATGACACATCATGCCCCAAAGTTCAGTCCATCAACAGTGTGCTAAAACAGCACAGTGGGATGACACATCATGGCCCAAAGTTCAGTCCATCAACAGTGCGCTAACACAGCACAGTGGGAATGACACATCATGCCCCAAAGTTCAGTCCATCTACAGTGTGCTAAAACAGCACAGTAGGAATGATGCAGATTAACCACACTGAAACCAAAAATGATTATATTCATAGAATGCCACCAAGACATTGCTCTTCCATCTCCATGACAGAGAGTGCTAGAATTTCTGATTTGTTAAAGACACACAGGAAGGCAAGACTGGCATATATCAACACACACAAGCATGCTGTGTCTATCACCACCTCCGGAAGCCTTTAACGGGCTTTAAAGAGTGGTGGGGTTTTGGTTTGAAGGTCAATCTTGTGCGCAACAAATGTTTCGGAAGAAAAGACTTCATGCGCAAGGGGACATCATGGTGCTGATCAGGAGTTTCACAGTGAGACAAGCTGGGTGGCCAGTGTACTTCTTAACACTGACCACATGTAGCACAGTCTGGACAATTCATCCACAGCATTTGCAAGACACAGAGGGTAAGGCAGCTGTGGTGGTCTGGGTCATACACAAGGTATGACTCACCTGTTAGTTTCAATGTTCATCATGGCACCAAGCACTGAAATACATATCCCTGACGACAAAACTGATGTTTATTAGAATTGAACACCAACACGGACAATCGGGGAATTTTTTCTTTTACTTTTTAAAATAAATTTTATAGAAAAATAAGTAAATCAAAAAATTATTATGAGCAATGTCCTGACATCTGTGTATCGACACAAATTAGAAAAGAAATGTAGTGAACATGAATCCATGTACAATCTGCATCAACTATGTATTCATTACCACACACACAGGTGTAGCTTGGAAAGCAGGGCAGTGTTTTTTGTCCCTAAATGTGTGTGTGTGTGTGTGTGTGTGTGTGTGTGTGTGTGTGTGCATGCGTGCATGTTTCTGTGTGCGTGTGTGTTTCTGTGTGCGTGTGTGTTTCTGTGTGCATGCATGCCTGCGCGCGCGTGCGCGTGTGTGTGTGTGTGTGTGTGTGTGTGTGTGTGTGTGTGTGTGTGTGTGTGTGTGTGTGTGTGAGTGAGTGAGTGTATGCATGTTTGTGTTGAAAGAGAAGAAAAGAGAAAGAGAGTGAGTAAGAGAAAGAGAAAGAATGGATAAATGAATAAAAGGCCATGGTCCCTTCTGATGGGGTAACAATAATGCATAGATCACACACATTTATAAAAGAAAACTGCATAAATAAAATCCAACACAAGCATCAACTGTACATTGACAACTATACAAAGAGGTCTTGCAAAATCAATTTGATTATCTGTTTCTTGTGTTTCCAAAGTGACAGCAACAGTTCGACACTCAATGCTTTAAACAAAAACAAAAGTTGGGCACCAACATTTCATTCTAACTTGTTACAAGTACAGAAGTGAGCAATAAACATAGATTTTTTATAGAATTTTCTTATATATATCTAGAGGATTAAATAAGTAAGTAAGTCTGATATATAATCTTGTGATAAATCTAGAAAAACAGGGTTTGAGAAAAGAATATGGTCTTTGTCTCCCATCACATTCACACATAATGGACAAAGTACACTAATGAGTTCCGTCATCTTAGCTTGTCCATACAGATATACACTAATGTCTGAAATTCCAAATCTAAATCTTGTGATGGTATCATTTAACATGCCTATCTATGACAAATGATAAATACTTTTCGCAATTGGAACATGACCTAACTATTCTATAAGATGAAAATCTTTTGCTACTCTGTTGTGCTCTTTCCAGCTTTGCCACCTTTTTATGAACTAGTTTCTGCCCTAATTCTTTCAAGAGATCATTCACATTTTCCACACCTTGATTCAACCATACAAAAGCAAAACCATTTTGAAACAAAGAATTCCAAGAATTCCTGACACCAGCTTTCTTTCCACACAGGTCTAAATCCAGTTATATTTTATAAGCCTTGATGGGCAGTCTGCTTTCATTCAGCACAGAATTTGTAACAGGGAAGCCATCTAGAGTTAACCTTGTGTTCAAAACTTTGGGTGACTTGTGTCACTGGCAGAACATTTTTTGTGGAATAAGCATACACTGGTGACACTGCCCTTCTGGACAGCACAGGAGCGTGTGAACTCCAGTGCTTTGAAAACAAAATCTTTCTTTAAAAAAAAGGAGAGTGGTAGTTGTAAAGGAGAGTGTGAACTCCAGTACTCTCATGCATATCTAGGTGTGTGGTTTTTTTTTGGTTAAAAAACAAACTTCGTTATCATTAGCACATCAGCTTGATAGCTTTAGATGACAGGTGAGGCTGCATTGCCACTCCCTCCATAGAATCCCTAGACATGAAGACTTAGTTCTCCCCTTGGATTGTTAGGAGCCTGTCTAAGGGGTTTTCTGTGCTACTTTTCCCAAGGCATTTACACATAGTCTGTGGAACTGTTTGTATATGACACGTTGGCCTGACAGGTGTACATAGTCTGTGGAACTGTTTGTATATGACACGTTGGCCTGACAGGTGTACATAGTCTGTGGAACTGTTTGTATATGACACATTGGCCTGACAGGTGGACATGGTCTGTGGAACTGTTTGTATATGACACGTTGGCCTGACAGGTGTACATAGTCTGTGGAACTGTTTCAGTGTTTGTATATGACAAGTTGGCCCGACAGGTGGACATGGTCTGTGGAACTGTTTGTATATGACAAGATGACATGACAGGTGTACATAGTCTGTGGAACTGTTTGTATATGACAAGATGACACGACAGGTGGACATGGTCTGTGGAACTGTTTGTATATGACAAGATGACATGACAGGTGTACATAGTCTGTGGAACTGTTTGTATATGACAAGATGACATGACAGGTGTACATAGTCTGTGGAACTGTTCGTATATGACAAGATGACATGACAGGTGTACATAGTCTGTGGAACTGTTCGTATATGACAAGTTGACATGACAGGTGTACATAGTCTGTGGAACTGTTCGTATATGACAAGATGACATGACAGGTGTACATAGTCTGTGGAACTGTTCGTATATGACAAGATGACATGACAGGTGTACATAGTCTGTGGAACTGTTCGTATATGACAAGATGACATGACAGGTGTACATAGTCTGTGGAACTGTTCGTATATGACAAGTTGACATGACAGGTGTACATAGTCTGTGGAACTGTTTGTATATGACAAGATGACATGACAGGTGTACATAGTCTGTGGAACTGTTTGTATATGACAAGATGATCATGACAGGTGTACATAGTCTGTGGAACTGTTTGTATATGACAAGATGACATGACAGGTGTGCATAGTCTGTGGAACTGTTCGTATATGACAAGTTGGTCTGACAGGTGTACATAGTCTGTGGAACTGTTCGTATATGACACGTTGGCCTGAGAGGAGGATTCCGCCTGACTGGTACATCCTCTATGCCGCTGTTGTGGGAAAGCAAGCAGAATTTTCCCATAATCCCACACACTTTTATTCCGTACTTGGTTTAATAGAGAATGATATGTTTTTATAGTTAAAATGTTCATACAAGTCCGTTTTCAATTTTCACACCCTATGAATTATCTCCCTTTGGTCTCTCTCTCTCTCTCTCTCTCTCTCTCTACTTCAAACATCTTACTTAGCAGTAAATCTTTTATTCCTGATTTGTATTTATTTCTGCAGGTTGCTTTTACAGTTTACGTTATTATACATTTTGCAATATTATTGATCTTTTGAATGGTGCTATTGTTTTTGTTTTCTTTCTTTTTTATACTTAACTTTGAGCTTATCTTGGAGCGTTCTGTTTTACAGTTGGAGTGTTTATTTAAGTGTTGTGATAATATTGCATATGCGATGGTGGTTTTGTGTGGTGATGTGTGCACCTGTGTGTGTGTGTGTGTGTGTGTGTGTGTGTGTGTGTGTGTTGACACTGTTTTGGCGGGGTGGGTGCGTGTGATTCTGTATTGGTGTGGCGTGTGTGTATCTGTGGGGGTGGGGGGGTGGGGGAGGGGTGGTAGGATGTGTGCATGCATGTGTTAATATGTATATATATGTACAGACTAACACAAGATGGATAAATGAATTGACAGGGAATGACTGAGCACAGTGGAAAGACTGGAATATTTTTAATGATATACTTGTTTATAAGTTGTTGTAATATGTGAATTTTGATAATGGCACCACAAACAAATTTTCCTTGTATTCTATGAGGACAAATAAAATATCATGTATTGTGTACACACAAGCACCACCACTTTTTAAATGTCAATTTGCTGATACTCCCTCCTCCATTCCCATTGTCTGTTGTAGCACCTCAAATTGAGCACGTTTTGCTGACCCCTTCCAGTTTATAAGTTTGTTTCTATTGGTGGAGCTAAACTTATAACTGCTTTCTGATTGACATGTCATATATTTAGTTTTCATTGGTGGAGCTAAACTTATAGGTTTAGTCTACTGATGGAGTTAAACTTATAACTGCTTTCTGATTGACGTTTAGTATATTTAGTTCTTATTGGTGGAGCTAAACTTATAACTGCTTTCTGATTGGCGTTTAGTATGTTTAGTTTTTATCGGTGGAGCTAAACCTATAATTGCTTTCTGATTGACGTTTCGTACATTTAGTTTTTATTGGTGGAGCTAAACTTATAACTGCTTTCTGATTGATGTTTAGTATATTTAGTTTTTATTGATGGAACTAAACTAATAAGTGCTTTCTGATTGATGTTTAGTATATTTAGTATATGTTGGCGTGATCGAGTTTGTGGTAAAAAGACAGTGAAATTGTGTTTGATATTTAACTGCATTACTTATGTAAAAAAAGTATACTCTGCGCACTGCAAAGTTTTGTCCATGCAGTTTGTTTGAGTGCGAGGGACTTTACTAATCGTTCTCTGTACCTTCGAACTCCTATTTTTTTTCTGACAGATATGGTGTGTACTACAAACACCCAACCCTCTACAAATAGCATAACTAAAGAACCATCATTGTCGAATTAAGACACCAACCCGAGCAGCCTCACACTACAAATGTAACTCTCCTTATCACTGTCTTATAATGACACTAACCCTAACAGTCCCACACTATAGTATAACTCTCATAATGATGTTTAACATTCAATGATGAGACTGATCCAAATAGTTTCATCTACTATCAATGTCTACTAATGATACCAAACCTACCAACCCCAAAATACTGTACAACTACAATAAATGACATGTAATAACATTGACCCAAACTATAATATAACACAAACAATAAATGTTTAACAGTAATGCATTCTCAAACTTTTCCAAATGACGCCGTAACTAAAACCACTACTGGTCAAAAATGACACATCCAAACCATTCCACTGTCGAGAAACTATGGGTTCCCCCCACCCCAAACCCATGCCAACAAAGAACCTGCCAGTTTATCGTGCAATATGGCTGAAAACAAAGAACACCAAAACGTTTTCACAAAAATATTGGACAGGACAACATTCCCCCCCCCCCTCCCCAGCCCGCCCCCACCCCCATCCCCCCCCCTCACCCCCACCCCCCCCCCCCTCTCCTCCAGCCTCTAGAAACAAAACTTTCAGAGAGAACGCATATTTCCCCTTCATCCCTCCCTCCCCTGCTTTATACATTTTGGGAGGAGAGAGTCCCCATCCCCCCCCCCCCCCCCCCCCTCTAGAAACAAAACTTTCAGAGAGAACGCATCTTTTCCCCTTCATCCCTCCCTCCCCTGCTTTTTACATTTTGGGAGGAGAGAGTCCCCATCCCCCCCCCCCCCCCCACACACAACACTCCCTCCTTTGGTTTGTACAGAATTTGGAAAACCCCTACTCTCATTTAAATCATCCAGCCCTGTGATGTCCCATCACAACATCAATGCTGACAGTCCCACGCTACAGTGTAACTGCAACCACAAATGTTTTGCATAAACACGGATTCAAACATTCCCAAGTTACAGTACAACTACGATAGTCGATGTCTAATAACTATAGTGACCCAAACAGAATACTGAAATCCTGGGGGAGTGTTGTTTCTAATGCCTACAATTTTCACTTGAACTGTGCTTTACCTTCATCAAACATGATTATACATTATATACAGGTAGATGTAAAATATGTTTCATCTTCACCAAATGCTGTTGCACATGTCTTACAAATCTGTTTTATATTTCATTTTCAATACATGATTTACATATTGACATTCATACATTATCCACATATTGATGGGTCTTTGGAATAAAGTGCCTTGCCAACTAAAGGCATCTGGAATTTTGTTTGTTTGTTTGTTTTTCTCTTTTGTCCTTTTTTTTCTTCCTTTTTTTTTTTTTTTTTTTTTTTTTTGTTGCTGTCCCACCTTCTGTGCCACCTCGGTGACATTGCAGCCATGCCACTCATTCAGCCCACCCCCCACCCCCACCCCCATCCACAGCCCAGCCCAGCCTGCCGCAGCCCCAGCAATCCACAGGGAGAAGTTCAGGTCAAGTTTTCAAGGGGCAACCCATCGGAGGAGACACTGCAGAAGAGAAACAGCGTATCCTGCAGACAGTGTATCCTGTAAACAGTGTATCCTGTAAACACTGCACTACCAGGACAATGGACGACACTGCATTGCCAAAAGAAACAGCCATCATAATCACAGAAACTTCAATGTAAGAAAAACAAGGACTGGGGTCTACGCTATATTCCTTTCATACAATGGCAAGACGTGATGTTACTATACATAACGTAAGTACAAGAGCAACACAGCTGAATAAAATACATCTGGTCATCACAGCTTGTAACAGGTGGGAAAAGCTTGAAAGAAAATTGAAAACGCTCATAATAAACACATCACAAAACACATTGTTGCGTAAGTTATAAGTACGAACAGCTGCCATTGGATTGTAGAATACAGACTATCCAACAGACCTGTTCCATACAACTTTTTGTGGGAGACAAACTGATAGCTGCTTTTGATCTTTAGAGTGAGAGAACACTGCTCAAGCTCATGTACATTGTCTTTTCCTGTTAGACGGCTGCCTGGCTGTTCACAGCCCTATTGGGCCTGGTACCTGAACAGAAAGACCCTGTTCTCTTTGGTATCAGAGGGAGAAAGTGAGATGGCATGATTGCACTAAAAATCGTGCAGTGGTCTGCCCCTCTTTGTGCTCTGCCCCTCACTTTCATGGTGAAGTTTGGCAATCTATACAAGACTATGACAGAACAGAGCAGTGTTCACTTGGATTGTATGTACAGTTCGTGCAGTGCTTAAAAGCAGTCCCCCTGACATTAGTATTTTCGAACATCGTTTGTCGGGCAAATGCTGAAGAACATGCACACACACACACACACACACACACACACACACACACACACACACACACACACAGGGACAGTCACTGGGATCATCTGATAATCTTTTTCTATCCCAAGTTTAGATGTTACCCTCATCTCCACAGCCTCTAGTAGAACTGTAGGGAGAAGAGTTTGCATGCTGCAAGTTCACACATACACCCAAAAATGCAAGAAAAATGTAATAAAACAAAAGAGAGAGAGAGAGAGAGAGAGAGAGAGAGAGAGAAAAGAGAGAGAGAATAAATAACCAAAATTCTTTTAACTCTTTTCTGGACTGCTAACCATTCATGCCATTTTGCACTCCTCAGAGACACTGTATTTCAACACACATGCACAGCAACACACGGACAGGTGCATGCATGCACGCATGAACACACACACACATACACACACCATAAGTACACACCCCACACAACACCACACACACATGCACTCACATGCATGCATACTCATACAGATGACTGGAAACCAGGCCTGGATGAAGGATTTTAAGTTACATCACTTAAACCAAGTTAGTGCTTCAAGCTTTTCTAGAGTGAACTGTGAATGTGGTCAATTTGTATATATATATCTTCTGAATGAAATCAGCAGAAAATCTCATATCACAGCTAAAGGTATCGTTACCTGATATGATAAAGAAAACAATATTTTCTTAACTTGCTTAACTGCAATTCAACAGAGCTTCAACAAGGATTAAATACATTGGACAAACTCTCTCTCTCTCTCTCTCTCTCTCTCTCTCTCTCTCTCTCTCTCTCTCTCTCTCTCCCACACACACACACACACACACACACACACACACAAACACACACACACACACACAGAGTCAGGTAAGTCAACAATCCCTGGGAATTTTTTCTGCCGTTGATCTCATCCGACTGTTGACTTATCCGGCACCCTGGTAAGTTGACAGTTTGTGACATTATGTCATCTAGACATCGGTAAGGACCCCAGTTTAATTTGTTGAGATAGTTTCCGAGTAGTTAACAAAGGAGTGTCAACATGTCTTTGCAATCTGTCGACCTGATCTGTCCTGATGGAACCCTGCCTGCTCTGATCTCAGTCTCTTGTCTGACGCCTCCTTCAGTCTCTCCAGGATGATTCTGATCTGTCCTGATGGAACCCTGCCTGCTCTGATCTCAGTCTCTTGTCTGACGCCTCCTTCAGTCTCTCCAGGATGATTCTGATCTGGACTTTCCAGGGAATGGAAAGGAATGTGATTCGCTGCCAACTGACACATTTGGAAAGGTCACCTTTCTTTTTTTATATGCAGTTTCACCAAGTAGCCTAACTTTCAGTCTGCTGGGACTTACTGTCACCCCCGTTATCGTTAGCAGAAACGACTGCAGGACACAGGTTGATGTTGCTGGGTCTGCCTCAAGTGTGTTATGAGGGACACTGTCTTGACCTGAGGCCCTGCTGTTCTTCTTGGTGTTGAAGGCCTTGATGATTGCAGTTTTGGTTGATGGACTGGCTCTCACATGAAGCAGTTTGATCGTTGGCGATATGGCAAGAAGATGGTGCAGCTGGTCAGTCTAAGATGTTGTTGAAGTGTTCCATACACTGACACTACTCTGAGCATCATCATCAGGCTCTGGACTGGAACAAAAGGGAAAGAGACACATTGGCAGGCCGAGGCTGTGCTGGAGAAGATCTGTCCAGTGTGAGACAAAGGTTGCCAGAAAGACCTCAGGGCTGAACCAACAATGTGTGAAGGTCTGGGTCAGAGCCTGTCGAGGTACAGGTCAGGTCAAATCGAAGGAGCACTCCACCTAGCAGATCTCTTTGCACTGCACTGTATTGTATTGTATTGTATTGTATTCTTGTTTTGTACCGTATCACATTGTATTGCACAATGAAAATTACATGCTGATAATTTAGTTAAAGCTTCATTTGTTTTCCTTTTTGCTTTGATGTTTCTTGATTTTTTTTTTCTTTTCGTTTTCTTTCATGTAATGAATGTTTATGGGCGAGACATACAGGTATCCTGCTGATGTAACTGAATTTGTGCACTGTCCTCTTTCTGCTCACCTGTATGCTCCAATTGTTTGAATATTAAAAAATAAATGAAAATGAAAATAACTGCTAAGAAAAAGAAAAAAAATTGCCTGAATGACATGGGTGTGACTGAAGCGAGCCGCTCAGAACCTAGTCCATTAGCGGGTTGCGGCTGTGGTTCTTTAATTATCTATGAGTCCTAAGGAGGACGACAAGTAAGTCCCCTTGAGCTCCATTCTAATTTTCTTACCCAGACCTTCACTGCCAGTTTGTGACCTTGAGTACACAAATGTGTATTTGGTCCATATGGACGTTAAATCATCTGATGTGAATGGGGGGAAATGATGTCCACTTACGTGACTGTCAACTTTGCGACTTATCTGGCGTGACTTCAGTCAAACAAAGATGGACTTGGGCTGAGAAATGAAAAAGATGTCCACTTAACTCAATGTCGAGTTATCCCAGTATCAACTTACCTGACCCAGACTCTCTCTCTTATATATGTATCTCTCTCTCTCTAATATATATAATATAATATATATAACTCTCTCTTTCTATATATATATATATATATACAACCTCTCTCTCTCTCTTCTCTCTCTCTCTCCTCTCTCTCTCTCTCTATATATATATATATATATATTTGTCTCTATCCCAACAGCTAATGATAATAAAACATCAAACGTCTCGTGTCTGTGGTTGAAAAAAAAAAAGCAAAACAATGTAAACCATCTGTCTTGTATACAGAATGTAAAACTACTGTTCTTCAGCAAAGCAGTGTTTCGTTGTACAGCATTCAGGAAAAATCCCATCAACAAGCTACTGCAAAAGTCTTATTCTTACAGTTTCAGCAGTGTCTTTGCTGAGAGACTTGAAGACCACGGTACTTCAGAAAGGCTGTACCAGTTTGTGCCGTTAATCATATTGCAGAAAGTGTTCCCTCAGCACACCAGAATTCGTTAGACTGGAAGAACAAGGTGGAATAATCAAAGACTTCACACTCACAGCAACGGTCCAACATCTGATCATCCACTACACTGAGTGGGGTTACACAAATTCATAGGCACTAACACCAATAAAATGGACTTCACATTATCTAAAATCTGAAAACTTGATCTAAATTAAAAACAAAACAAAAACAAAACCCTCAGGCATCATTCAACAGGGATAAGTCAAGATCTCCAAAACTGGAATCCTGAAATTCAAAGAAGATCCATGATTTACAGACGCTCTGCTTAACATAAAGACACTTAGACTGAATGTCATACACTCCGACAAACTGTAGTTAACCACCATCAATACACTGCATAATTTGCACGCCTAGTCTCAGTGAGTTATTCTACGGAAGCTATGGAAACAAATCCATGCTCAAGTGAACCACTGCATGAGGACTGTGTGTGTGCATGTGTGTGTGTGTTGTGTGTGTGTGTGTGTGTGTGTGTGTGTGTGTGTGTGTGTGTGTGTGTTGTTGATATTCATATGATGGAAAAGTTGATTTTTTTCTAACTTACAAAAAAAAAAACCAACAAACAAACAAAAACCAAAAACAGACAGACTTTTCAATCCATGGTTATTCATATGTTAATGTTAGAATGATTTATCACATTCCAACTGTGACAAAGCATTTTGTTTCAGTTGCTTTATGGTAATGAAGTCACCTTTTCAAAACATTTTTGCCGAGACCAGATCATTTCTGCATAGTCAGAATACATTAACTTCCATTACATTTCTGATTGAACTAAAAAGACAAAGTGTTTCAACCACAAGGGCCATGGCAAGCATCACGTATGTACATGTATGTACATCTGACCTGCAGTGATCAAAACTGTAATTTAAGTGACACTCCACACGAGTTTGGGACATGGAATTCAGCTTGCAGTTGAGCAAAACCCATGAGACAAAAAGACAGCCACAGAGAGACAGAGAGAGAGGGAAGGAGAGAGAGAGAGAGAGAGAGAGAGAGAGAGAGAGAGAGAGAGAGAGAGAGAAGACAGACAGACAGACAGACAGACAGACAGACAGACAGAGAGAGAGAGAGAGAGAGAGAGAGAGAGAGAGAGAGGGAGGGAGGGAGGGAGGAGAAACAGAGAGAGGAAATACACAATATACTGTAAGGAACTGATTTCACTTGGTGTGCCTTGCAGAACCACAAACTGTTCACTTCTTTTTGGTTTCTGCAGCCATCTTGGTGAAGTCGAGGCCAGCATACTCTGTGAACTCACGCTCAGGCGCTGGTTCCTTCTCCTTCTGTCGCTGGCTTTCTGTGAAGGCCACGGTGGTGTAGACCAGTCCATCAGCATTGACCATGCGAGAGCCATCGTCGTCCTGTGCAGCCTGTGGAACCTCCTGCAAGGAGGATAAAATCACAGTGCTTATTATCGTTGTCATCCTGTGCAGCCTGTGGAACCTCCTGCAAGGAAGGATAAAATCACAGTGCTTATTATCGTCGTCGTCCTGTGCAGCCTGTGGAACCTCCTGCGAGGAAGGATAAAATCACAGTGCTTATTATCGTCGTCATCCTGTGCAGCCTGTGGAACCTCCTGCGAGGAAGGATAAAATCACAGTGCTTATTATTGCACACCTACCCACATACACACTAACATGCAAACACACAGTCAAGCATGTACGCACATGCGCACAAACACACACACATACACATATACATAGAGAGAGAGAGAGAGTGAGTGAGAGAGAGAGACAGAGAGAGAGAGAAGCAGAGACAGACAGACAAAGACAGACAGACAAAGACAGACAGAGAGACAGATAACTGAAGAAGAAGAAGAAGCAAAAAAAAAAAAAAAAAAAAATTACAGGCTGAATGGAGAAAAAACTAACATGATGTTGGGAACCTGAAGTACATACATGTAGCGTTGATGAACTACGCTATGTATTGCCATCAACGCAGAACCTCACAGGTAATACCACCAGTTTTAACCTAAGTCACTAGATAAGTCCTGTGTAACTTTATATGTTCCCATGGCATTCTACAAGCACCCACAAAACCTGGCTCTAGTCCTTTCCAGCCTGTTGAAAGTTAACACTGTGTCATCTGCCACAATCACCATACACTCCAAAGCCAAGAGACTACAGAGACATTACAGTTCAGACATTGACTCACACGCAACAGCTCCAGTGTCTATGATCTAAATCATCTTCTGTGACAAAGATTTGGCTCCAGCTTTCTTCACCACTTTCTTGACCTACTCCAGTGCTGCTGGTGGCTTGTCAATCACCAACACACAGCATGCTGGGGAAATCACCAACACACAGCATGCTGGGGAAATCACCAACACACAGCATGCTGGGGAAATCACCAACACACAGCATGCTGGGGAAATCACCAACACACAGCATGTTGGGGAAATCAACAACACACAGCATGTTGGGGAAATCACCAACACACAGCATGTTGGGGAATCAACAACACACAGCATGTTGGGGAAATCAACAACACACAGCATGTTGGGGAAAATCAACAACACACAGCATGTTGGGGAAATCAACAACAACAGCATGCTGGGGAAATCAACAACACACAGCATGCTGGGGAAATCAACAACACACAGCATGCTGGGGAAATCAACAACACACAGCATGTTGGGGAAATCTGAAAACCAACACACAGCATGACTTGACTTTAAAAAACACACAGTCATTTCTAATAATAAAGCTTTATTTAACCTTCACTTGATTTCCTGCACTACATATTGTTCTCCATGCCGTATGTGTATGTGTATGGATCATCCAGCTTACCACTGGCTCCTGTTCACTCACTGTCAATGGGAACTTTCACACTTACGCCACCCTCAATGGAGAAGCACTTCTGCACGCCTTTATTCTTGTTCAGACCAAGTCTGCCATTTAAGTTCATTGCAGGAAGCTTCTGGTGTCTGCTCCACTGCCTTGGTGGTGGCTTGGAAGGTATCAGGGGTAGGATGTGTGAATACTTCTATAGTGCATGTCCTGCACCATCCATTTTGGTTTTGCACCAAATATGAGAAGATAAGTGGTTTCTCGTTCTCCGTTTTCACTGTGCTAAATGCTATTTGTCTTTGCCTGAAGAAGACCCATGAGGTCAAAATGCATTGTGTTTTGCCCTGTACTTTATTTTTCTGTGTCCTTGGCGGTAACTAACCCCCCTCTTTATCTAAATTCTGCACCATCCAGTAAACCCTTCTGGCCTATAAAGAGTGTGAAGTGCTATCCATTCTTCTAAGCTGTGACTTCTTCTTTTCTCTTTTTTTTTTTGTTTAGCAAAAGGTAGCAGTCTGTTAGTTCTCATCTTTTTCTTGTTGTGAAGTGCTATCCATCATTCTAAACTGTAACTTTTTCTTTTTAACAAAAAGTAGTCTGTTAGTTCTCATCTTTTTCTTGTTGTGAAGTGCTATCCATCATTCTAAACTGTAACTTTTTCTTTTTAACAAAAAGTAGTCTGTTAGTTCTCATCTTTTTCTTGTTGTGAAGTGCTATCCATCATTCTAAACTGTAACTTTTTCTTTTTAACAAAAAGTAGTCTGTTAGTTCTCATCTTTTTCTTGTTGTGAAGTGCTATCCATCATTCTAAACTGTAACTTTTTCTTTTAACAAAAAGTAGTCTGTTAGTTCTCATCTTTCTCCTTTTGTGAAGCACTATCCATAACTTTTTCTTAAACAAAAAAAGTCTGTTAGTTCTCTTGCTTTCTTGCTTTTTTTTTTAATCTCATCACAGCCCACTCCTTCCCCTATCCTCCTGCTTTCCCCATCCCCCTTCTCGCCCACTCCCATCCCCATGCCCTAAGTCAGATCTTTCTCGTTTTCACTGAGGGGGAGGGACTGATGAAAATCACAGTGAAGGCTCTGAAAGGAGGGAGGGACTGATGAAAATCACAGTGAAGGCTCTGAAAGGAGGGAGGGACTGATGAAAATCACAGTGAAGGCTCTGAGAGGAGGGACTGATGAAAATCACAGTGAAGGCTCTGAAAGGAGGGAGGGACTGATGGAAATCACAGTGAAGGCTCTGAAAGGAGGGAGGGACTGATGAAAATCACAGTGAAGGCTCTGAAAGGAGGGACTGATGAAAATCACAGTGAAGGCTCTGAAAGGAGGGAGGGACTGATGAAAATCACAGTGAAGGCTCTGAAAGGAGGGAGGGACTGATGAAAATCACAGTGAAGGCTCTGAAAGGAGGGAGGGACTGATGAAAATCACAGTGAAGGCTCTGAGAGGAGGGACTGATGAAAATCACAGTGAAGGCTCTGAAAGGAGGGAGGGACTGATGAAAATCACAGTGAAGGTTCTGAAAGGAGGGAGGGACTGATGAAAGTCACAGTGAAGGTCTGAAGGGGCTGATGAAATCACAGTGAAGGCTCTGAAAGGGAGGGACTGATGAAAGTCACAGTGAAGGTTCTGAAAGGAGGGAGGGACTGATGAAAATCACAGTGAAGGCTCTGAAGGAGGGACTGATGAAAATCACAGTGAAGGCTCTGAAAGGAGGGAGGGACTGATGAAAATCACAGTGAAGGCTCTGAAAGGAGGGAGGGACTGATGAAAATCACAGTGAAGGCTCTACACTGACAGAGGCCCAGTCGAAGGTCAGCGAGTGAAGGCTTGGAATGGAGCGAGGCGCTGATGAAAATCTGCGTGAAGGCTCTACAAGGAAGAAGGTGTGGTGAAGATCAGTGGTTGATGGTGCTAACTGGTGGAAAAGTCGGATGAAAACTTCAGAGGTAAAGCTGCTAAAGGATCGAGGGGTTGATGAAGATCACTAAATGAGGGCTGTGAATTGGACAAAACATCTGATGAAAACCACAGTGTGAGTACTCTGATATGAAACGCTTCTGGATACAAAACAAATATGAAACAAAACAAAAACAAAACATCATGGATGAATAGCCTTTTTAGTGCTAATGTAGCAGTTAACACAGCGACAGGTTTCGGTGCTGTTTCTGCATTCCTGCACCAATACAAGCCCTGCTACAGGAAGACCAATACCACTGTAATGTGGGAGGATGAGAGAACATTGAACATTTACAACGAAACGTATTTTGCTTTACACAAAGGAGTAAGACGATGGGTTGGTAAGTCATGAGGTGACAAGCATTCAAAGAGAGAGACAGATCAATCTGCGCCAGGGCATGCTGGGATTCCTCAAAATGTTCAAGAATGACGTTCAAGACATTTTAATCCCCCAAGCACTGGACACTAAAGTCCAGAAAAATCTGGCACCCACAACATCAACAGCCTACCCAATATCTACACACATACCTCCTCCACACACCCCAAACATACACACTTAAACATGCATACAGCCACACTCACAAATATACGCACACACAGTAAACAGGTTATAATGCAAAATACGAATAAACACATGCACTGAAAGCCACGTAATGCTCATTCAATAAAAATGACAAAAGAGACGTAGTGATATTTTTTGGGGGGGGGGTGATAAATATGTCTTTTCAGACGCCATAAAGAACAGACACGAAAAATGCACAATACTCCCATGATGGATGGCAGCATAAGAATGCAATGCTATCTGAGAACTTGGGAGTATTGTTTTGTATGTCTGTTCTCTACAGTGTCGGAAGAAGACGTCTTGATTGAAAATGCACACGTTGTTATGTATTGTGTGTGAGATAAATGTTCCTTTGCACTCTCCTTTTGTCTCTTTAATTGTATCTTGGCTTGTATACTGTGACACTGCAGTCTGTCTATTTTAAGTCAGAACTGGTTTAAAAAACTTTTATTTCAGAAACAGGTAAACAGAATACCTTCATAATTTTCAGGACGAATGAGCAACAACAAGCCCTAGGTTATTTTGTGCTCAAATATGTATTTACAATATATTGGCGGTTAAATACATTCACAACATACTAGGCATTTCACTTCGTGCTTGGGACTTTTTTTTAAGGAAACATTGAAAAAGAAAAAGAAAAAAAACAAAACAAAAAAAGCCCCCCCCCCCCCCCCCCAAAAAAAAAAAAAAAAAAAATCCAGTAGCAGAAAAATAAAATGAATTACATGAAAAATGGGAGGAAGGGAGTCGAAGCAGTAATCACATCATCAACAAGAACATATGTGAACCATTTACAAACATGAGAGAAAGTTATACAATAATGCAAAGTGGTTTTGGGCAGAAACCATCTTTTCAATAAGTAATGTATTGAAGTATGGTAGTTCAATTTGATTAACTTTTTTTCCTTTTTTTCTTTCCCCTCTTTTCTTTTCCCCTTTTCATTTTTTTCCATTTCCTGTTATTGTCTTTCTTCCCTTTTGAAGACATGATGACATCGACTGCTTAAGCAGAAAAAAGAATTATTAATTTTAGCGATGACATTGGCTAATCAGTAAGTAAACAAACTATCTATCCAGTAAACTATGTCTTGGGCCAATAGACTTGTCAGTCAGCCTCTTATTTCAAGAGTAAAGAAATGGATCATAATGAATAAATAAGAGCCAAACTATAAAGTTATAAACAAAAGCAATAGTCCTCCAAAGGGAAGAAAACAGTATAGGAAATCACAATGCCACTCTTCTAATTTTCGGCCACACGGCCTTTTTCAAGAGAAAAAAAACAAAAACAATGCAACTATGTGATGTCCATCTTTGGCAACTGGTCAGAGCAAAGAATTGACGTCATAAATATATCACGCAAGTTCTGACATCATAATATGTGATGTCATCAACAAGGAAAAAAAAAGGGGTGGGGTGGGGAGTGGTGGGGTGGGGGTGCAATTGTGTGGTGTGTGGGTGTTTGTGTGTGTGTGTGTGTGTGTGTGTGTGCGTGCGCGCGCATGTGTGTGTGTGTGTATGTGTGTGTGTGTGTGTAGTTATACTGTAACCAATGTACATAACAATACGCTCCATAAATCACAATGAAAATGAAACCATAGAATAATGTGACAATAGTCCTGTCTGTGACTGTGCATGGCATACAAGAACTGTCATCTGAAAAAAATATATATAAATTTTCTGCAAATCATCAACTTCAGAGGGAGTGAGTGCAATCTCATTAAGCTCAAGGTCAAGGAATGGAATATCAGGCACTTCATCTTCTTCATTCTTTACAGTAGACTGGCTAATGAAGAAGTCACCGAAAATATCAGCTTTCTCTTTGCTTGTGTGATATAAGATATTATCATGCATGATTGGTGGAATTTCGTTAGTGTTCATACCCTTCTTTTTAAGAAAAGATTTAACTAATTTCCACCATTCTCCATTTCCACAATTATCTGAACTTTAGTCTCCAATTCCTCTGTGTATTCCAACTGTCTTTGCTTTTCTCTGGATATGACATAGTTTTGAAATTGTCAAAACCTGAGCCAGTCTTCTGGTTTATTAGTCTGTTTAGCTATTTTGTGGATGTTCTGGCGTTCCTCAATTAACAGTTGAATTTCATCTGTCATCCAACTACATCTTGAGGATGAACAGTAATATTTGTAATGGGCAAACACAATGTTGCTTTTTCTAATATAATGTCTGAAAACATTTTTGCACTTTCATCAATTGCATTGTTATAAGTTATTTCATCCCAGTTCAGTTCGTCAAGCAATTTGCAGAACCCGCCTATATTAAGTTTATTATAACTGAAGATTGTTCTTTTGAAGTCAGAATTGTTGGGCAATTATGCCAGGACAGAGTCTATTAAGTAAATTGAGGAAACATGAAAAAAAAAACAACAACATCAGACGTGCGTGTTCACAGAGTCTTTGTGTTCTTACAGAACGGGCGTGGAGAGCATTAGCACCGGCAGGATCGCTGTTATCCTTCTGGAAGCCATAGTTTTCATACACTGATCCTTCCGCCTGGTTTGCAGCTTGGGGTGGCGGGGCAATGTTGCCGTACTCTGCTCCTGAAACACACACTAATCATTACTTGCTGATTTCTTCGGTACTGTTACTCCACATGATCTTGGAAAGACCCAGAAAGAAAAAAAAAAAAAAGACTCACTTCATTATAATATATGCAACGATGAAATTAAGACAATCATCAAGGCACAACAAGGAATAAAATGGCGCCTCCTGCATCCCAAATACAACCCAGAAGACACATACCATTTGCTGGGATGACGGGAACAGGTCAAGATCTTCCGCCTGAGGACTGGACACAATCGCCTGCTCCACCACATGCACACAAAATTTGGCATTGGACAGAGTGGAGAGTGCCCTTGTAGTGAGGGACCAATGACAACTGACCACATCCTTCAAGTCTGTACACGTATGCAGCATCCAGGAGAAAGTACTGGCCAACACCGACAGCAGTGGAAGCCAAGCTGTATGGCACCCTGGAGGAGCTGCGACGGACGGCAGCCTTCATCGAGGACACCGGGCTGCTCATCTAACGGGATGGCGAACGAGGAAGAAGAAGAAGAATATATGCAGAGAAAAATTCTGCAGATAAAGATATAACTATGAAGATTTCTGCAGATAAAGATATAACTATGGAGATTTCTGCAGATAAAGATATAACTATGGAGATTTCTGCAGATACAGATATAACTATGGAGATTTCTGCAGATACAGATATAACTATGGAGATTTCTTTTCTCCATACACAGACTGCTACGTTTCAAAAGAACACCCTGCTCGTCCAGCCACGAGCGGGACAATTTCAAGCAAAGTCTTCAGAGAAATTCTCCTTAGGCAAGAGTTTTGGCACTGAACTCACTGCATCCAGGTCATGACTCATAGATGTCCATCTGCTGACAGATTTGTTTTCCTGACACTGCTGGGATTCAAACCAACAATTTCTGGATGGAAAGAAGAAGGCCAGTTGACTTTTTAGTATGGATGACATGTAGCAGGCACCGAAAGAATGAGATTAGGAATGAAAAAAAAAACAAACAGTATTCATTTTTCATTCACATTTTCATTCTTTCAGTGCATGCTATGCGTGGAATAGCCTATTAGCTTTAAAGAGAATGTCCCGGTGTCCTTGAATGACGCTACAAAATAAGATCAGCATGGAGGAACCTAAGATCTGCACCATGTGGGAATCTGGCTTCCAAGTGACAGTCCTCACCATAGAGGTTGAGCATGGGTGTTTGTGGACTTATTAGCCTATGACCTCACGGAACAGCTGATGTCTTCTAGTAAATCACGGACCAGAACCCTAAAGGCAATGGCAAATACAGCTGAAAAGAGTTCTAGTTGGATCTGGTCATGAGGAACTACAACAACAACAAATCAAAGCTAATTTTTGTATCATTCAGTGTCTCTTTTCACACACACACACACACACACACACACACACACACACACACACACACACACACACACACACACACATTCTTCCTCTCTGCTCTCTCTTTAGACACACACACACACACACACACACACACACATGCACACATTCTTCTCTCTCGCTCCTCTACACACACATTCTTCTCTCTCTCCTCTCTCTCTCTCTCTCTCTCTCTCTCCTCTCACCCACACACACACACACACACACACACACACCACACACACACAAAGTATGGTAAACTTCCACCCAGAGCCGTTTACACATGTGTGTTTAATCACTAATTTAATCGTGTTCTGAAAAAAAAATTGATTCTTATGAAGGAGAAAGCAGATTATGATGGAAAAAAAATCCTAAGAAAAAAAGGAGTCTATATCAAAACAAATATCCTGAATTGTGATCTAGTGCAACTTTCTTGACCTTTCATACCATCATTAAAAACAAAAACAAAACAAACAAAAAAAGAAAAAAAATAGGCAGCTTTACAACTCTTCTCACCTTCTGCCTCCTGAGCTCTTTGTCCGGCGGTTTTGTTCTGCTTGCCCTTTTTGGTTTTGGGCTTAGGGCTGGTTTGGGTCTTGCTGAGGGTCCTGGTTCAGCAGTCCGTGGAGACATGTCCAGTTTCCCCAAAGGGGTCGACGTGTTTGACTTGTTTGACTTCTTGACCTCAGCGTACACGTTTGTGGTTTCATTGGCAGCAGCAGCAGCCGGAGGGGTTGACTTCTTTGGCTTCTTGACCTCAGCGTACACGTTTGTGGTTTCATTGGCAGCAGCAGCAGCCGGAGGGGTTGACTTCTTTGGCTTCTTGACCTCAGCGTACACGTTGTCTGCACCAGCACCAGATGGGCCAGGCTGCTGCTGCACTTTGGTGACACCATTCGTGCCTTTGTCCATGCTGACCTCTTCGTAGGCACCTCCAGAGGCACCAACACTGGCAGCTACTTGTGGAGCTTCACAAAAATACACAACACATCTGTACTTGCCATGCTTCTTTGCATTCGAGGATAATTTGATTATGATGAGTGATAAGAGTATCCTCCCCTGTATGCACACTCCCACCCACATCCTCTTGACAGATTCTGGATACAAGATTGGCGATCATGTCCTCAGACATTCCCCATCGATTTCTTTTTCTTTCCCCCATCATCCTTGTTAATTTTTTTCTAACTTCCTCCATCATCCCCCTTTAAGTTTTGTTCTAACTTCCCCCCATCATCCCCATTGATTTTTTTCTAACTCTCCCCCCAACATCTTCATTAATTTTGTTTAAACTTCCCCCATCATTTTTTTTTCTTTTTACTTCTCCCCATCAACCTCCTGACTTTTTTCTTTTTACTTTCCCCCATTAATCTTTTTTTTTTTTTTAACTTCCATCGTCTCCCATTATGTTTTTTTTCTAACTTCCCCCATCATCTCCCATTAATTTCTTTTTTTAACTTCCCCCTTCATTCCCATTAATTTTTTTAACCCCCCCCCCCCCCCCCCCCCCATCCCTGTTAGATTAAAAAGAAAATTCCTCTATCATCCCCTATATTTCTTTTTAACTTTCCCCATCATCCTCATTATTTTTCTTAACTTCCCCCCATCATCCCCATCAATTTTCTTAATCCACCCCCCCCCCCCACCATCTCCATTAATCTTTCTTTAAAGTTTCCCGCATCCCCATTATTTTATATTTTTTTATAACTTTTCCCATCATCCCCCATTAATTTTTTTTTAACTTTCCCCATCATCCCCCAATAACATTTTTTAACTTCCCCCCATTGATTTTCTTAACTTCCCCCATCATCTCCCATTAATATTTTTTAACTTCCCCCATCATCCCCCAATAATTGTTTTTAACTTCCCTCCATTATCCCCCATTAATTTCCTTAGCTTCCTCCATCATCCCCCATTAATTCTTGTTCTAGCTTCCTCCATCATCCCCTTTGATTTTTCTAACTTTCCCCTATCATCCCCATTATATTATTTTTACACCATCATCCCCATTATATTGTTTTGGACCCCATCATCCCCATTATATTTTTTTGGACCCCATCATCCGCATTATATTTTTTTGGACCCCATCATCCCCATTATATTTTTTGGGACGCCATCATCCCCATTATATATTTTTTTACCCTGTCATGCCGATTAATCTTTTTTTTAACTTTCCCCCATCATCCTCTACTGGTTTTTTTTTCTTTCCCCCATCATCCCCATTAATTTTCTTAACTCTCTTCTATCATCCCCATCAATTTTTTTTTATAACTTTCACCCATCATCCTGATCAATTTTTTTTACCTTCCTCCATCATTCCCCACTGACTAAAAAACAAACAAACAAACAAAACTTTCTCCATCATCCCCCATTAATTTTCTTAACTCTCCTCCATCATCCCCCAATAATTTTCTGAATTCTCCCCCTCATTCCCCATTAATTTTTTTCTGAATTTTGCTCATCATCTCCATTAATGTTTCTAACATTCCCCCATCAACCTCCATCAATTTTTTTTTTTTAACAACTCCCCATCTTCCCCGTTAATTTTTTAAAAAAACTTTTCCCCATCATCCCCATTAATTTTTCTTAACCTTCTCCCATCATCCCTTTAATTTTCTTTAACTTCCCCCTCACCCACATTAATTTTTTTAACCCCCCCCCCACCCCCCACCTCCATCATACCCCATTATTTTTTCTTTAACTTTCTCCCATCATCCTACATTATTTTTTTTTAACTTTCCCCATCATCCCTGTTAATTTTCTTAACTTCCCCCATCATCCTCATTAGTTTTCTTAACTTCTTCCATCATCCCTATTAATTTTCCTAACTTCCTCCGTCATCTCCATTAATTTTCTTAACTTCCTTCAACATATCCATTAATTTTCTTAACTCCTCTCACAATCCCATCATTTCTACGTCTTCCATATCCCCATTAACTGCTTAACTTCCTCCAACATCTCCATTAACTGCTTAACTTCCTCCAACATCTCCATTAACTGCTTAACTTCCTCCAACATCTCCATTAACTGCTTAACTTCCTCCATCATCTCCATTAACTGCTTAACTTCCTCCAACATCTCCATTAACTGCTTAACTTCCTCCAACATCTCCATTAACTGCTTAACTTCCTCCATCATCTCCATTAACTGCTTAACTTCCTCCAACATCTCCATTAACTTTTTTAACTCCTCTCATTATCCCCATTCATTAAGTAACTTCCTCCATCATCTCCTTTTTTTTCCACATTATATTTTTTTACCTTCCTCCATCATCTCCATTAATTTTTTTACCTTCCTCCATCATCTCCATTAATTTTTCTTAACCTTCCTCCATCATCTCCATTATTTTTTTTTACTTCCTCCATCATCCATTAATTTTTTTACCTTCCTCCATCATCTCCATTAATTTTTTTATCTTCCTCCATCATCTCCATTAATTTTCTTAACTTCCTCCATCATCCTTGTTAATTTTTTTTCTAACTTCCTCCATCATCCCCCTTTAAGTTTTGTTCTAACTTCCCCCCATCATCCCCATGATTTTTTTCTAACTCTCCCCCCAACATCTCCATTAATTTTGTTTAAACTTCCCCCATCATTTTTTTTTTTTTTTTATTTCTCCCCATCAACCTACCTGACTTTTTTCTTTTTACTTTCCATCATCCCCCATTAATCTTTTTTTTTCTTTTTAACTTCCATCGTCTCCCATTATGTTTTTTTTCTAACTTCCCCCATCATCTCCCATTAATTTTTTTTTTGAACTTCCCCCTTCATTCCCATTAATTTTTTTTTAACCCCCCCCCCCCCCCTCCCTGTTAGATTAAAAAGAAAATTCCTCTATCATCCCCTATATTTCTTTTTAACTTTCCCCATCATCCTCATTATTTTTCTTAACTTCCCCCGATCATCCCCATCAATTTTCTTAATTCCCCCCCCCCCCCCACCCCCCATCATCTCCATTAATCTTTCTTTAAAGTTTCCCGCATCCCCATTATTTTATATTTTTTTTATAACTTTTCCCATCATCCCCCATTAATTTTTTTTTTAACTTTCCCCATCATCCCCAATAACATTTTTTAACTCCCCCCATTGATTTTCTTAACTTCCCCCATCATCTCCCATTAATATTTTTTTTAACTTCCCCCATCATCCCCCAATAATTGTTTTTAACTTCCCTCCATTATCCCCATTAATTTCCTTAGCTTCCTCCATCATCCCCCATTAATTCTTGTTCTAGCTTCCTCCATCATCCCCTTTGATTTTTCTAACTTTCCCCTATCATCCCCATTATATTATTTTTACACCATCATCCCCATTATATTGTTTTGGACCCCATCATCCCCATTATATTTTTTTGGACCCCATCATCCCCATTATATTTTTTGGACCCCATCATCCCCATTATATTTTTTTTGACCCCATCATCCCCATTATATATTTTTTTACCCTGTCATGCCGATTAATCTTTTTTTTAACTTCCCCCATCATCCTCTACTGGTTTTTTTTTCTTTCCCCCATCATCCCCATTAATTTTCTTAACTCTCTTCTATCATCCCCATCAATTTTATTTTTTATAACTTTCACCCATCATCCTGATCAATTTTTTTACCTTCCTCCATCATTCCCCACTGACTAAAAAACAAACAAACAAACAAAACTTTCTCCCATCATCTCCCATTAATTTTCTGAATTCTCCCCCTCATTCCCCATTATTTTTTTCTGAATTTTGCTCATCATCTCCATTAATGTTCCTAACATTCCCCATCAACCTCCATCAATTTTTTTTTTTTTTAACAACTCCCCATCATCCCCGTCAATTTAAAAAAAAAAACTTTCCCCCATCATCCCCATTAATTTTTCTTAACCTTTCCCCATCATCCATCTGCTTAACTTCCTCCAACATCTCCATTAACTGCTTAACTTCCTCCATCATCTCATTAACTGCTTAACTTCCTCCAACATCTCCATTAACTTTTAAACTCCTCTCATTATCCCCATTCATTTAAGTAACTTCCTCCATCATCTCCATTATTTTTTTACCTTCCTCCATCATCTCCATTTTTTTTTTATACCTTCCTCCATCATCTCCATTAATTTTCTTAACTTCCTCCATCATCTCCATTATTTTTTTTACCTTCCTCCATCATCTCCATTATTTTTTTTTACCTTCCTCCATCATCTCCATTAATTTTCTTAACTTCCTCCATCATCTCCATTAATTTTCTTATCTTCCTCCATCATCTTCCATTAATTTTTTTTTACCTTCCTCCATCATCTCCATTAATTTTTTTTACCTTCCTCCATCATCTCCATTAATTTTCTTACCTTCCTCCATCATCTCCATTAATTTTTTTACCTTCCTCCATCATCTCCATTAATTTTCTTACCTTCCTCCATCATCTCCATTAATTTTTTTTTTACCTTCCTCCATCATCTCCATTAATTTTTTTTTACCTTCCTCCTTCATCTCCATTAATTTTTTTTACCTTCCTCCATCATCTCCATTAATTTTCTTAACTTCCTCCATCATCTCCATTAATTTTCTTAACTTCCTCCATCATCTCCATTAATTTTGT
Source organism: Conus canariensis (assembly GCA_033310375.1). Taxonomy (NCBI): domain Eukaryota; kingdom Metazoa; phylum Mollusca; class Gastropoda; order Neogastropoda; family Conidae; genus Conus; species Conus canariensis. Next base: position 48,182,889 of record CM065743.1, on the reverse strand, counting down.
TTACCTTCCTCCATCATCTCCATTAATTTTTTTTTATACCTTCCTCCATCATCTCCACTAATTTCTTTTACCTTCCTCCATCATCTCCATTAATTTTCTTAACTTCCTCCATCATCTCCATTATTTTATCTTCCTCCATCATCTCCATTAATTTTCTTAACTTCCTCCATCATCTCCATTAATTTTCATAACTTCCTCCATCATCTCCATTAATTTTCTTAACTCCTTTCATCATCTCCATTACTTTTCTTAACTTCCTCCATCATCTCCATTAATTTTCTTAACTTCCTCCATCATCTCCATTAATTGTCCTGACTTCTTCCATCATCTCCATTAATTGTCCTGACTTCTTCCATCATCTCCATTAATTTTCCTGACTTCCTCCATCATCTCCATTAATTGTCCTGACTTCCTCCATCATCTCCATTAATTGTCCTGACTTCCTACATCATCTCCATTCATTTTCCTGACTTCCTCCATCATCTCCATTAATTGTCCTGACTTCCTCCATCATCTCCATTCATTTTCCTGACTTCCTCCCTCATCTCCATTAATTGTCCTGACTTCCTCCATCATCTCCATTAATTGTCCTGACTTCCTCCATCATCTCCATTCATTTTCCTGACTTCCTCCCTCATCTCCATTAATTGTCCTCACTTCCTCCATCATCTCCATTCATTTTCCTGACTTCCTCCATCATCTCCATTAATTGTCCTGACTTCCTCCATCATCTCCATTCATTTTCCTGACTTCCTCCATCATCTCCATTCATTTTCCTGACTTCCTCCATCATCTCCATTAATTTTCTGATGCCAAGGAATTCAGCTCAAACATTAGCATTCACACACGCAAGTATGCATGTGTGTGTGTGTGTGTGTGTGTGTGTGTGTGTGTGTGTGTGTGTGTGTGTGTGTGTGTGTGTGTTTGCATGTGTGTGTGTTTGCATGTGTGTGTGTGATACTTGGAGTTTGTTTTAATGAGAATTTTTTTAATTCAATTTTGTGTTGGCTAGGCAATCTCCTAACTTTGTTTTTCTTTTTCTTCTTTTTTTTTGCTTTCGTTCTTTTTATTTTATTTTTTATTTTATTTTTTGCATGTCAGCATACATAAGATAGAGTCAGTAAACAAACATTTTGAAAAAAAAAAAATTTTCCAGCTGTACTTAACAAACATCAACAAGCAGTGCATAATAAAACTAAATGTTTGCAACTGTCAATTTGTGATTGGATGCTCCATTATCAACTGTAGAATTGTTGGTACAAAAGCAGTTTCTTTCCTTGCAATATTCTGTAAATGTAGACTTTAAAAATAGCCAGAATGCTAAACATTGGTTCTCTGCTAAGCTCTCATAAGTTAGTAGAAAAATTTATCTGTATCAGAATGGGGAAAAGCTGCCACATCGACTACTGAAATATTGCAGATTTCTTTCGCTGATAGAAAGAAAAAAAAAATGCCTCAACAAAATCTTGGAAATATTTCTTGCTCCCTGTTATACAACATGATCAGTATGCATACTCATTTCATGTAAAGTCATAACGCAAAGGAACTGGAAAAAAAAAGAGCAAGGCCTGGGTTACTTTCAGTTGAATGCAATGGAACAGAAGTCTTATCTCTTTTTTTTTTTTTTTAAAGTTTCAGTTTCATATAAAAAGGACAGTAACAGATGGCAAAACAAATTTAGACTCAAAGGAAAACATGCTAAGCATAATCATCAGGAAATGTAACAAAATATGACAAAGTCACAGGAATCATAACTGTGTTCTGCTGTAGACATTCAGTTAAGCATAATTATTATATTGGGTATTTATATAGCGCCTATCCTCGGTCACAGACCAAGCTCTAAGCGTTTTACAATAAACACACTACCTCACTCACTCACTCACTCAACGGGCTGCCTACCCAGGTAGAGCCGGCCGAAGAGCAGCCTACTGGCGCTCATTCAGTCGTTTCCCGTACCATTCAAATATCAGTCACTCATTTTCATTTATCTCATTTATTCCTCCAGTTTCTCACATAGGATGCATACGATGTTTTATACGTGTCCTCCATTTCACTGGTGCACGATGGCACAGATAACATAATCAGCAGGAAATGTAACAAAATATGACAAAGTCACAGAAATCATAACTGTGTTCTGCTGTGGACATTCAGCTAAGCATAATCAGCAGGAAATGTAACAAAATATGACAAAGTCACAGAAATCATAACTGTGTTCTGCTGTGGACATTCAGCTAAGCATAATCAGCAGGAAATGTAACAAAATATGACAAAGTCACAGGAATCATAACTGTGTTCTGCTGTGGACATTCAGCTAAGCATAATCAGCAGGAAATGTAACAAAATATGACAAAGTCATAGGAATCATAACTGTGTTCTGCTGTGGACATTCAGATATCCTTTCCAAGATGACAGCCTTTAAGGATGGGCCACAAATCAAGAACTGGCAGTAGAGAGAGAGAGAGAGAGAGAGAGAGAGAGAGAGAGAGAGAGAGAGAGAGAGAATGCGAATGCGAACGTTTAATGCATATAGGCCATAGGCATCTTGCACAATGATAATGGGAAATATTGGGGATGTGGGTGGGGAAGGGAGTGGGTAGATTGCGGGAAAACAACAGCACGTACATACAAAATCACACCTTCTGATATACACATATACGTTCAAAGTAAATAACCTTAGCTCAGATATGATCTCACTCATTCAACATAACTATCCTGATCAGCAAGTTCATCATAACTCCGAATATGAGCATTCTGACTTGTTCTTATTACAAAAGCTATATCTAACTGAAGCCTATTACATATTTCAAAGGTAGTTAACTGTTTCTTGTCTACGCTTAAGTGAGTGAAATATGTATTTTGCCACTGCACGAGATAATTGTTTATCTACACCATTCAAAAGAATTTGTAACGGAACATTAAGATAGAGACCAAGAAACCTGTCTCTTAAATCAGTATACAAAGGACATACAAATATAAGATGTTTTTCATCCTCATCCACATTCAAACAATATGGGCAAAATCTTGCGACGGGATTTTCACAATATCTCTCGGTATTGTTTCTTAGAGGGAGTACTCCAAGTCTTGTCTGTGTCAAAGCCACTGTAAAGCAAAAAATGTCCAGAAACTCAAAGTAATGACTAATTCCGAACCCACACTGTAAAGATCTGTACAAGACATATCTATTTTTATCCCTAATTGATGCCAACCATTCTTGAACATACATATCAACTAGCCTTTGTTTGAAAATTGGTAAAAACACTCTTACGTCATCCACACCTTGCCGTAGCCATACATAATTAAATCCGGTGCTCCCTAGAATTTCTCTAATCCCTGTTACCCAGCACCGTATGCCCTGATCATCAAGATTTACTTGCATAAGGTAAGCCTGTTTGGGTAATCTATTCAAGCCCATGTCTAATAATCTAAACCAATATTTCAATGCTTTCATGTATGAATTTATGTATAAGGGATGCCTGCTTAATTCCGAATATACAAGTTTATTAGGTGTTTTAAGTAGAACGCCAAGGAATCTTTTGCAGGCTAATAAGTGTACTTTCTCAATGTGCTCTAAACGTTGCAGACCCCATATTTCCGCTGAGTACAGTAAAATTGGTTGGATTTGGAATCAAAGATTTTGAAGAATACTTCCCGAGACATTTCTTTGCAATTGTTAAACGCACGGAACACAGAAGATAAAGTGCTTTCTTTGCCTTTGTTACCATGTGCTGTATTCCAAGATTCATACTAAGCATGGTAGTAAATGTGAAACCCAAGTAACAGTAGCTGTTGACTGTCTCGATTTTTCACCATCATAATACCATTTTTCTCGTCTGCCTAAATAGCTCCCTTCCTGAACACCATGACTTTAGTCTTAGATTTGTTAACATCTAATCTTAACCTACAACAACATGTTTTCAATGAGTTTAGTTGTGCTTGTAGACCACCTGGTGTAGTAGAAATTAGAGCTACATCATCTGCAAAGAGCAAAATGAAGATCTCAATAAAACTAGGAAGCAGTTGCACTCCATGGACCCCCGTTTCATTAATGTAGTTGGCCAGTTGGTTAATGAAGAGTGAAAACAGTGTTGGACTCAGTCCACATCCTTGTCTTACACCAACAGGGCAATCAAAAAACTCCGAAAAATCTCCATTGCATCGAACACACGAAATCAGAGAATCATACATGGACTTCAGACAACATAAAAATTTCCCCTGTATCCTTCATTATACAGGGTTTGTAGTAATTTGTCATGGTGAACTGAATCAAAGCTTTTCTGAAATCCACAAAGGCAACATAAAGTTTTCGACCTTTTGAACATAAACATCTCTGGACAATAGTGTATAAATTGAATATTTGATCAACCGTTGAATAATTGTTTCTAAAACCAGCTTGATTTTCAACAATTATATTATTTTCCTCTAGCCATGAATACAGTCTCTGGTTCAGAATTGAAGTAAAGCATTTACAAGTGACATTAATCAAAGATACACCTCTATAATTATCAGGGTCGTCTATATTCCCCTTTTTGAAAATAGGCACTACAATGGCTTTCGACCATTCATGTGGATACACACCATTATCAAAAATTTTGTTAAATAACACAGTGAGAAAGTTAACAATAGTTTGACCCGCCGTTTTTAGCATTTCTCCAATAATACCTATCTGTGCCACTTGCTTTTCCACATTTAATTTTCTTCAGTGCTTTTTCTACTTCGTGGTACGTAATGACCCGATTCAGAGGATGCGCCTGTCCCTCTTTTATATCTGTTGGGGGATAAGTTTGGTTCACTGTATAACCTTCCTTTAAAGAAAACGTTTTTTGAAAATGTTCAAACCAATTCTGTGTTGTTATAGTACCACTCATCCTCATTTCATTCCTCAGTCCCACACATTTGAGACGGTTCAGAATAAAGCTGAATTTTTAAGTTAACACTTAGTTTTTCAGCCGTTTGCCTACGGTAACCTCGTTTTTTACATGTCAGTAGTTTCCTGTATATTTTTCTGCTTTCAGCACAGGACAATCTCATGTCTTTACATATACATTTTTGGTTAGATTTTCTTAATTTTGTCTGTAACGTCAATTTTCCGTCATGGCATTTACATTTTCCCATCCGTTTGAATTTTCGGAGTACTTGTAAGCGTCTTTTACATTCCTGTTTAACCTTTTTGCACTCCTCATCAAACCATTCAGATCTCTGAGAATGCTTCTTAGTAGACACTGTTTTCTGCATACACTGACCAGCTCTAAGCAGATATTGCGTAAACAAATCCATTGCTGAATCAACATCTTCATCAATCTGTTCCATTGCTTCCTTTAACATAGTTATACCTTCGTAGTCTTTAAGACAATCTTTATATTCTTTTTCGTTGTCCACATTCCACACTATTTTTTCTCTACTACTGTCTTTAAGGCAATTAGCATTCTGCATAGTTTCCTCATTCATGACCTTTGTGTACAATGTTGTTGTACGGGTAGGTGATCTGAGTCGATCAACTCTTTTACAATTAATCGTATGTCTGAGAGATGAGAGGGGAAATTACATGACATCAAAAAGTAATCTATCACGCTTGACCCTTTTTCTGACACGTAAGTACAACCAGAGTCACAATTCCATTTTGAGGAACCGTTTACAATAAAACAGTCTGCAATTTTGCACAATTCAACTAGCTGAGTCCCAAAGAGATTCATTTCCATATCATCAGACTTTCTGGCAAAAGTATTTATGTCGGTTGCAGCACTGCTGACCCGTCTGCTCAAAAATGTCGTCAATGTAATCAAAATTTCTATCATCGGTGCGAGCATTTAAATCCCCACATAACAGAATAAGAAAATACAATATTTATAAATGATTTGCCAAACTCGGTGGAAAGTATTTGCAAAATATTCGCTGACGATACAAAAATTTATAATACAACTTATAATCATAATACATTACAAAATGATATTGATAATTTGTCCAAATGGTCTACCACATGGAATTTGCATTTTAATGCGGACAAGTGCAACGTGTTACATGTTGGACGTATGAACCCAAGATACCAATATACAATGCTAAACAGTAATACTGGTGAGCGTGCAGATATTTCGACATGTGATTATGAAAAAGATCTTGGTGTCACTTTTGATTCTGGCCTGGTATTCGATAAGCATATTCAAAACTCTAAAAATAAAGCTAATAAAATGATTGGTATAATTAAACGTACTTTTATTCACATAGATAAAGATATTTTTACAAAACTATACAAGGCTTTCGTTAGACCACATTTGGAATATGGCAATACAATTTGGTATCCTCGATTAAAGAGGCAGTCTGCTGCTCTGGAAAGAGTACAAAGAAGAGCAACAAAGCTTGTAAAGAATATACAAAATCTTCCCTATGAAGGTAGGTTAAAAGCTCTTGGACTGCCTACTCTAAAAACAAGACGAGTGAGGGGCGATTTGATCCAAGTCTATAAAATATTTAATTGTGTTGACAATATTCCTATTTCAAAATTTTTTACTGCATCAAGAGTTGATATTACCAGAAATAGTGTGGATAAAATTTATCATGAATATTGTCGCACTAACATAAGGAAATTTTCTTTTAGTAACAGAGTAACAAATCTTTGGAATAAATTAACCCCTAACATTAAACGTGCACAAAATACTAACTTTTTCAAAAGCTCTATCGATGATAGTGTATTATTGAAGACCATTTTGACTATGATAAATAAAGACTTGAGCGAGTTAAAGACCTGACCGTATAAAGACCAGATAACATACAGAAAGGACACGTAAAGCCAGTTCTGGCTATAATTGCTAAAGGCAATTGTCCCATAAACCTAAACCTAAACCTAAAATCGTCGAATTTCTCATACAAATACATAATACATTCATCAAGTACCTCTATACCATATCCATCAGCATTGTTTCTCCAGTAACTGGAATCATATGGTCGAATATAGGTTGAAATGAACATAGCATCATAATCACAACCAAATAGTTCTTTTGATATTTTTAACACAACTACATCATCATTTTTAACTTGTATTTGGGAAATGAATTTAGAAAAACACTTTTTGACACAAACCAAAATTCCTCCAGAATATCTCCCCTGCTTTGACAGTTTCTGAGCTTTGGAAATAAAAGAATCATAATCTGAAAAAAACAATTGAATCCAAATCTTCTGAAATAAAAGTTTCGGTAAACGTAATGAAATCGTGGGTAGTTCAAAGTTAACAAATTCTTGATCATGTAACTTTTCATACAATCCACGCACGTTATAATTCAAAAAGCTGACGGATCTAGACATGTGTTGAGCAGAAAACACATTTGAACTGTTACACAAATAGCTGTTTTCTGGGCATTTGTCCTGTTCAGAAAAAGTACCTATTGTACCCCGTGCCCCTTTCATGCACCCACTTGGATAGCATGATGCCCGGCCTGCTTGTCATTTGTCTTCTAACTGACATTCAGGAGAGGGAGCCTGTCTCTGTGTGCGTTTGTCACTGCATTGTGACCCACAACCAGACCTGGCCCTCTTAAACGCCTCCCTGATGCTACCCTGGCTGCCTTGGCTAACTGATCGTCGTTTGGTACTTCCCGCTCGTGTTACCACCCTGGCTAACTTCCGCTCCTTTGCATTTGCTTGTGTTTTAGGACGAGAAAGTCTTTCTGTACCATTCTTAGGGGAATCTCTGCCCCCTGCCTCGATCCGACCTTCAGCGACGGCCCGCAGAAGTTGATCTCCAGCTCCGTTGTCACACATGCCGAAATCATTTCTAGTTAAATCTGGAACTGACCGACTGGGCAGAATGTCAGACTGGTGATCTGGTCCCATGGTTTCTGCAGCTTCGTTTCCTCCTTTTGAGATGTCGCTGTCTTCATCTGGCAGTCCTGCCTCTTTTCCCTTCAGGGTTGACTCCTGGTTATCATCCGCACACTGAGGTGTTTTCCTGTAGTCTTGTAATATATTAGCAGCAGCCAGATCACGCTGCTCTTCCTCTGGATCATAATCTTCATTGCAGTTTAAGGACAGGTTTGCAACCATCACAGTGTCTGTTTGCTGATCATTACAGGAAGGCTGCTTCCTTTCATCTCGTCCTTGTTTGTTGTTTCTAACTGGAATCCTTGTTTTACTTGTATTATGTCTTCTATCCATATCATATTTTGTTTTGTTTGTAATATTTGCTGTAGTACCAGTGTCCCATGTATCTATTTTTCCACTTCTTTCATCATCAGACGATACTGACTGTCTTGAATGAAACTGTTTTTTCCTTCTCATTTTGACAATTCTTCGGTGTTCCGCTCTTGAAGCGTGCTGATGAAAAGGAGAACTCTGATTATCATGCCTTTCATAAGAAAAATACTCATTCATTGGGAGTCTTTTCGAGCTCGAAGAGTTTCTCAATGTTCTTTCTTTGTTCTTTGAAACATTATATGATGTTCGACCGTTTTTGACTGCTTGGCTGTAACTCATGTGTCCAGGCACTACATGTTGTTCTTCAGTTCTTTTTAAAACACCACTTGATCTTCTATCATTCATATCTCTGCTGAAGTCACTGTAGTGTCTCTGGTTCTCAGCTGAAGCCCTTGCGTCGTGGTATTCCTGGCCGTTTCCTTGTTGAAAATCAGGGTTTCTTTGCCCATAGCGAAGATCAGGGAAGTCTTTGGGGCCCAACCTTTGAGAGTATTCTTCCACCTGCAGTTTGCCCTTCCAGTAATATGCCCTCTTTCCTTGTTTGGTATGGAAGTCTACCATTTCTCTTTGTCTGGTGGTGAGTTCTGCAGAAATCCTGATGTTGTCTCTACGTAGCGATTCCCTCAGCTCTTGGTCTTGCAGAATGTCCAGTTTATCTGACCACCTGTGCATCTGCACAACTATTGGTCTTGGTCTGTCTGCTGCGTCATTCCATTCCCCCGCTCTGAATGCCCGGTCAATATCATTGTGACTCCAATTTCTTCCATACGAATACTGGTTCAGAACATCAATAATGACATCAGTGGTTGGAAATGTGTACTACCTCCTTCTGGTATTCCTGTAAATCTCAAATTGCGGCTCTTCAGGTCTACTTCATTTTGATGGACCTGTTCCTCCAATCTGTCCAGTCTTTGACCAATCAGTTCAAAATTCTCGTTCACAATTGCAATATCTTCTATTGCAGTATTAATCTCCAATCTATTTCTCTCAGATGCATGCTTCAGTGAATTAATGTCAGTGTTGAGTTTTCCTATTGCACTGTTGAATTGTTGGAGATTGTGGCTAAGCATATTACTGAGGTTACGGGAGTGTAAATTCATCATTTGCATCATCTGACTAAAACGCCAGTCCATCATCTGTACCAGATTGCCACATCCATCACTTAACGAAGAAGAAGTCGTCATTTTGCTCCCAGTAGTATAGTTAAAAGGAATAATGTTTCTCACACCGATGATAATTTGACAGCAGTTTTTAGTCAGATCGTGTGCCTATTTCCAACATCGCAACATGAAGAAAAGAATTCCTTTAAAGCACCTGTTTTCCTTCAGTTTGTAAACACACTGTGCTATCCCACATGCGACACTGTCAACCAGTTGAACAACTTCACTGTTCTCACACCAAGGACACACTCAGCTATCGTAAATCAATCACGTGCAAGTTGTACACTTTATAGCAACACGATCCGAAGTTTGAGCTGTACTCCAAGAAATCCCCTTCTTCATAATTCTTTGTAAAACTTAATGAAGCAAATTAGCCTTGATCTTGATGAATAATTCAGAAAGTACCCAAATCCACTCCAATTACCATACCTTTAAGTTCCTCCATGCAAAAAATTGCGATGATCAACACACTCCTAATATGTTAAAATCTCATTTTTAACAGACGCTCACAAATCGTGCCTGATGGGTCAAACTTTGCAGGTGAGGAGCGAGAGAGAGAGAGAGAAAGAGAGAGAGAGAGGGAGAGAGAGAGAGATTGTGTGTGTGTGTGTGAGAGAGAGAGAGAGAGAGAGAGAGAGAGAGAGGGAGGAGGGAGGGGGCAGGAGCGATACGGGCCAGTGTGCTACTCATGCATGTATGTGTTCTTACATAAATGTGCTCGTATATCTCTCAACACATTACTGCACATAACAGGAACTCACCGACGTTCCCAGATGATTCATAAAAGTCATTAACAATCATCATCTCTTGGTCTGAAACACAAACACAAACACACACACACACGCACACACACACAAACAAACACACACACACACACACAAACACACACACACACACACACACACACACACACACACATTACACACTCATTTACAAAGACATCCATATTCACAACTGCACACAAATGCATATGAACAGGCAGCTGCAAGTGAGAAAGACAGACCATGAAAACTATGGGCTGGAGTAAGCGTGTGCTGTAATTGAATGGTTCCATCATACAGACACCTTTCTGTGTGTGCTTGTTTTCTTGCTGGCATGCACGTGCACACAGTGCAATGTAAAGATGTAACAATAACAAAGGAATAAATCACACCAAAACTCTCCTTCACATCGCATGATGCACTTGCTTGCTTGTACACATACAACAAAACTGTCTGATTTCTTTTTCTATAAAGGCATTCGGGCACAAAGCGTTTGAAAACAGTATAACTGCTTTCTGCAATTTACTGATTTGGGCCAACATCTAATTTCATATCCAAGTCACAGCTGATACAGATTAGCTTGCGTGTTTGTATGGGAAAAAAGTATTTTGTAGGCCTCAGCAGAATGTAGTTCATGGAGCACTTCGGTCGGAATTTAGTTTCTTCTTCAAGTTTCTTTGACAATAAATTAAGGTTGCATTTGGAAAGCTTTTTCTCAAACTTACCTGTCCAAACAAGTGCTATCTTTCTACTTGGCATGATTCACATCTTACCAGTCAGAATCCCCTCATTTTTTCACGGGAAAGAGGAATCGAAGCGCCAAGGCTCCAAGCACACAGACTCCAAAGTGATCCCTCTTCAGTAACAGCTCTCTTCTGGTCATGAAGGATTAATTTGAGCATTTCTGACCAACACGTAAAGAAAGCCTTTGAGTTGGCTGCTAGTCTTCAGGTGTCATCTGTTCTGAACCCTCACCCCACCGTGTCATCTGTAACTTTGTTGTTTACGCTCTTGTCATCTGCTACCAGCACACCCCTATGTTGCTTACGTTCGAATCGGTGTCTATCCACAAAAATGCGCAAGATCTCTGTTCTGTGCGTGAAGTGTTCCCTGTTACATTCATGTATCTCCTGTAGAAACTGAACTATTGTGACATGGAGAGCAATACAATTTGATTCGAATGTAAATCTTTCAAAAGTCAGTCTGTTGGATACTGGTCCCCCAACCCTGGATTCCACACATCTGCATTCCGCCTCACTATGCTGCATGGAGGAACATGCCTGTGGACATTTTCTCTAGGCTGCATGTGCACACTATGTGATTGGTTTATCTTTTGAAAGAAATCTACCTAAAAAATCAAAACAACCAAGCAATACAGCCAAAAATGAATATTGAAAAAGGTTTTTGCCTTGACAGTCTCTCTTCTTACAAAACAGAATGCAAAAACAGTTTCTCTAAACTGTACGGGGAAAAAAGGGTATTTAAATTAAATGTTTTGTTAATTCCGAGGTATGTCTTAACCTGAACTGTGAAGACTGGTTGTATTTACAACTACCAGTGCACATTCAATGATACTGTGTTCCTTTGTCACCTTTGTGCGCTCCCCCCCCCTTCCACACACACACACAAACATGCACTGATGCTCTCTTCTCTCTCTCTCTCTCTCTCTCTCTCCACACACACAACACACAAACATGCACTGAATGCTCTCTCTCTCTTCTCTCTCCCTCCACCACACACACACACACACACAAACATGCATTATGCTCTCTCTCCCCTCTCTCTCTCTCTCACACACACACACACACACACAAACATGCATTGATGCTCTCTCTCTCTCTCTCTCTCTCTCTCTCTCTCTCTCCCCTCTCTATCTCTCTCTCTCTCTCTCTCACACACACACACACACACACAACACACACACACACACACACACACACATGTTACCATCATCAGCTGTTCCAGGACTTCTCCATAAAGATCATTCACGATCATCTCTGAAAAAATACAAAAGTTACTAAGATCACTCGCTTACAGCAATGGTACATCAACTATGTTCTTGGAAAGGAAAAAAGTTAATAAGATCACTCAGCTTACAGCAATGGTACATCAACTATGTTCTTGAAAAAAAAAGTTAATAAGATCACTCAGCTTACAGCAATGGTACATAACTATGTTCTTGGAAAGGAAAAAAGTTAATAAGATCACTCAGCTTACAGCAATGGTACATCAACTATGTTCTTGGAAAGGAAAAAAAAAGCACTAGTAAGCAAGTCTCAACATGTTTAAAGGAAAAATGTACAAAAAACAACCCAACAAAGGTGTTTATGAGTGGAGATTTAGCTTAAAAAAAAAAAAAGAAAAAAAAAAAACAACAACAAAAGCGACAATTTGCCAAAATGAGTTTGCGTGCAATGAAAGGAGAGGAACGGGCTATAAAATGGGGTCAAAGGGCAGAGCGGAGGAGCAGCTGCCTTTTGCTTACATCTAGTTCCTTTGGAGGTGGAAAAGACAAGTGCACAGGGTGTAAGTCAAACTGACCTAGATTTAACCAGAGTAAGAAAGGTTACCCTTTGGCCTGCCTTCTGGTCATACACTACCTTTTTAGCCCAAACTGGGCCAACTGTTTCTTTTTCTTTCTTTGTTTCTTTCTTTTTAAAAATCAAATCATATTGATGTAATGATCAGAATTTATTTCATTTCTTGCATCTATTTCATCAATCACAATCATTAACTAAATCAAATTCTGCTTTATTCTGAAAACTTACAAAGCATTTGAATAATTTTGTACATTGTTTTTTTGAAACAAAGTATCACCATTTAATCGGTTGCTTTTACAGGTTTCTTTTCCTTGATTTACCAAACCTGATTCGCTCATGCCATCTTACTTTGCTGTATTTGGCACTGGTTGTCTTGCCCAGTCTTTCTTCTGTGTTTCAAAAATCACTTATGTATATCTACTTCTATACTTCCTTTAAACTGTGTTCAAAGATCTGATGTTTAATGGAATGTAAGTTAACGTTTGTTTGTAAATGTATAAAGATAATCTCAAATATGTGTCATCCAGGCATGCAGAAAAAAAAGGGAAAAAAAGAAAAGAAAAAAAGAAGAAGAAGAAAATAAATAACGGATTACAAATTCTTCAAAAAGTTTGATTTAATTACTATATATATATAAAAAAAATTACATTTCTGTGAAAGACAATAGGAGCTATTCAAGCAGTGGCTGGCCAGAAAGGTCAGAAACACATGCATACAGACAATGAAACTGGGTGATCATATGAAATCCAGGCCATTTACATGGGCAGGAGTGAGCAATGTTTGTAACGCTGAAAAGTTTGCGGCCGGGGGAGGGGGGGGGATCCAGGGGCTGCTTAAGGCCCCTGGTGGGGTGCAAGGGCAACGACCTGTTGTGGGCTTTGGGGGCAAAGCCCCCCAGACACTGACGAAAACCTGACATTTCAGGACAGTTTGCTGCCTTCTCCTTTCATACTTCTCAGTACTATAAAGTTAAAACTATTTCTGACAATGAAACAACAGAACACACAAAAAAAAAAAAAAAAAAAAAAAGGCCAAAAAGCCAATACAGAAATCCGTATGATACAGGACTGCACCCACCCATGCATTTTGTTTCACAGCTTAGAAAATTTTCATGAATAAATGGTCAGCACAGAGAACACACGCTCTGCTTCCTATCCTTTGAATAGAGGGTACTGAGCAAGAGTTCTGGTCTAACTCTACATCTCCAGACAGGTTCCGTTCACAACACAGACCTCAAGAAATTCCCACTGCTGCCAATACAGGATTCTATTACTTACATCTTAACATCCTCTTTTTTTTTTCATTCTGTCTCTCCTCCTCTCTCCTTCCTCCCAGCACCCACCCTCACCCCTTTCAAAATCCTCCCTGTTCGGTCATTTTCCTTGTGCTGAAAGTTCACTGACCTACATTTGCTATTCCCCATAATATACTCGTATTTGTACTCTGCTTTCACCTATGATGCACTGATTGCATTTTACACTGGCTTCCCCCCTTAACACTATCCTTGCATATGCGTGCAGCCTGAGTTTTCCCCTCTCCCACACACAGCCACTCATGCTAAAACCCCTGCCTACCTCGTGATTTTGGCATTTTTGGAATTCATTTTACGTGTTATGTTTGGTCTGTGTTAACATCATGTTTAGTATGTCTGAAAAGAAGAAATCAAGGACTTATAGATGAATGTGCTTTCAAAACTCTGAGAGATCCTGCATTGAGACAACACACGGATAAATAAAGTAACCAAAACACACAGAAATAAAAACAAGTGCAGAGTTTGACGATCAATGTTTAGTAATGGCATGAAGACAAACTGATACAACAAAGCACTCACCTAATACAATTATGGTTATGGTGCTTTTTGCTATCAGTTATTATCCATTTTTAAACAATTTCACAGAATTCGGGCTACAGAAATTTTGCGAGTCAAGCGCCTGTGTGTGTGTTACTGAATCAGTCGAAACGGTTCATTTGTCATTGTAATCAAGAACATCTTCAAATAGACATCCCTCATCTTCCCTATCATCTCCACTGTTGATTGACTCTCCTTCATTACTGGAACCACCTTGAATACATTCTTCAATAACTTGTTCTAAAGAAATGTCTTGCCGGCGATGAGCTGGCATTTTGACTAGCAGATGAAAGGCCGGTGCCAGAAACGCGGTCAGTTAAGGTCGGAAAAACCCAGATAGGGGTTCTGTGTTTCAGCCGCAGATAGCGAACATGAACTTTGCTTGAACTTAAGAACTAGGGCATGTCAACTACCAGGAACCTCTACTAAGTTCTGGCGGGAGTTATTTCTCTTAGACCATTAGAGTTTGAATACTAGAATTTTTCGAAATAAGAACGCACGGATGTGTGAGTGCCGTAGACAGTGGAGCGATCAGTCGGCGCATGGCACCGTGCATGCCGTAGGCAGCAGAGCTATGAGCAATGCATGGAGCCATGCGCACCGTAGGCTAAAAGTTAACGCACTCGTTGCATTTGCACATTTGCTTTGCCCCAATATTGCGATCATTGTAGTTGTATATTCATTTTCCCCCATAAAGCGCTCATATTTGTACATTGGTTTTCCACCATATTGCATTCACTGCATTTATACATTTGCTTTCTCCCATAATGCTCTCACTGTATTTATACATTTGCTTTCTCCCATAATGCACTCATATACTTAAACATTTGCATTCCCCCTCATAAAGCACTTATTATATAGTACATTTGCATTCCCCCATAAAGCATTCATTACATTTGCACATTTGCTTTCCACCATATTGCATTCACTGTATTTGTACATTTGCTTTCCCCCATATTGCAATCATTGTATTTGTATACTCATTTCTCCCCCATAAAGCACTTGTCATATTTGTACATAGGCTGTCCTGCATATTGCACTCGTATTTGTATATCTACTTTCCTCCACAAAGCACACACTGTATTTGTATGTGTGTTTTCCTCCATAATGTAGTCACTGTGTTTGTACACACTGCACTCACTGTATTTGTATATTTGTTTTCCCCTACAATGCACTCACTGAATTTGTACATCTGCTTTCTCCCATAACACACTCAAATACTTGTAATTATATTTGCTTTCCCCCATAATGCTCTCACTGTATTTGTACATTTGCTTTCTCCCATAACGCACTCAAATACCTGTATTTGTACATTTGCTTACTTGTTTATGTTCTGCCTGAAACAGACGGGTAGCTCCGAAGCGTGTGAACACTCATTTGGAAGCTCAGTATTCCAACATTTTAATCATGTTATAAATCAACATTCCTTATTTTGGGGGAAATGGAAGAGCACCCATCGTCAGATACGGATTCAAATACTTGTGATAAAGTGAAAAATGATGGAGTCGTTATGTCATATTTCATGTAGCCATCTGTCACATGCTACAATGCACAAAACAAGGAAAACAAGAAAGACAGAATCAACAGATGCTATCATTAACCAGAAGGGGTCTACGTCTATTGTTCTTTTTATTTTCTCCTGATAATTTGTTGACACTGCCCTCTAACAACCATCTACATGCACAAACTGATGCATGGTACATTTAATATGGCTTTTCGGTGGATGAGTAACACACATACCTGGCTCATCCTGATGTGTAGTGTGTCCACGCCTGAAAACAAATTACAAAACGTAAAAAAATAAACTAATTAGACACGCACACAGCACTCTCTCTCTCTCTCTCTTTTTCTCGCTCTTTCTCTTTTTCTCTCCCTCTCTCTCTCCCTTTGCACCACATTTTACTAGAGCCTCCTTTTACATATCTATTTCACACTGGCATATCCGCCTCCATTAAAATTCTCACTGCATATTTGTGTTTTCTGTCTGTCTTCACCTTTCTCCTCTTTTAATGTCACCTTTCAACATGCTGCCAGCTTGATTGATTATTTTCATCTTGAACACACACACACACATACACATGCGCGCACGCACACGCACATACACACACACACGCACACACACACACACACACATGCACACACACACACACACACACACACACACCACACACACACACACACACATACACAAAACACACACACACACACACACACACACACACACACACACACACACACACACACCACAGCACACACACACACACACACACACACACACACACACAAGCGCATGTATCTGCATGCTCTCTCTTAACAATCACACTCACACAGAAGCACAGACTACATGTTGCAAGCTGCTGTAAGAACCTACATGTTGCAAGCTGCTGTAAGAACCTACATGTTGCAAGCTGCTGTAAGAACATACATGTTGAAGCTGCTGTAAGAACATACATGTTGCAAGCTGCTGTAAGAATGAAGGACAAATCTGAAGGAAAAAAGGAACCTAGTCACAGGAAGGAGAAACTCCATGGAACGTTGTACTTGTCTGGCTTGAGGAGTCAGGAAGGGAGATGGTAATAGAGGAGGGTGGCAGGGTGGATGGGATGGGAGTCTGAAAGTGGGGTGCCAATGGGGGGTGGGGGATAGGGGAGGTGGTTGGTTGGAGAAGGGATGGGGTGTGTAGCAGGTTAAAAGCAGAAAATAAAACAAACACAAAAAATCAATTAAACCATTTACCTTGGTGCCTTGCTCCGCTTTTCTGCAAAAAAAGAAAACAAAAATAGATTATCTTTGGTGATCATGTACATTACGTATAAATACATACACACAGCAACAGAGTGAAAAAAAAAAGACAAGAAAGGGATACAGCAGTGTATCCCTCATAAGATGAGACCTAAAATGCAGAGATACGAACAGTGTTAGCCATTTTCACACATCAATGTTGATGTCTGGGTAGGTCCTGTAGAAGCATATCAATCTCTCCCTGATTGAAGTTATCCTTGTCCTCTCTTTTTTCAACATATCTCTACGATATCTCATTTCAAAGAGTGATATTTAACACACACACACACACACTCCACACACACACAGAGGTGTTATCAGTTTTATTTCATTTTAAGACACCAGTCTTGGCGCCCCTCAACCCACTTTTCCTCTCACTACCTCCCCTCCCTCTGTCTGGCTGACGACTTTGTTGCATGGCAACAAGATCATAAGACGGTGACCCTGACAACAATGTCACAGAGAATGTTAACTGTAGTGCAGGTTGTCGGCATTCCCCCCCCCCCCCCCCCCCCTTCTTCCCCTGGTGATTTGATAGAGGCATGATGCTCATGGATAGCCCAAGCATTTCCTTTGCCATCCACGTCATGACAAAGAACGCGACAAAGAACGCAGGCAGTCGCTGCACTCTCCCTTACATATTTCTTAAGCTCACAAGTGTCATGCATGTGGAGAGCCACATAACCTCATGCATCAGTATCAAAAAACATGTTGTACATGACACGTTGCTGATGAAATGCCCGCCAGTATGGAAAATGAATGATAGTGTTGACGGCAGTTGGTACTGACAAAACATGTATTGTGTACTTTCAGTGTGCAGTGCGCTGTCATTTTTCGGTATGTGGATGGTAAGAATGGTAAGAAGTCTCACTGATTTATTTAAAGTATCAGGCAATACTGGCCATTATAACATCAACAGAACTAATGGCTACTGCAAAATTGTTAAGTTTTCAAACTCTTACATGTGTATCTGCCCGTGCGCTGGCATGTGTGCGTGCGTGCAAACTGTGTGTATGTGTATGGGAAGGGGGAGGGAAGGAAGTAAACAGGGAAATGAGGAGGGAGAGGGCAGTCGAGGATTCTTTGGAATAGCAATTGAGGTTAGGGAGACTTGGGCGGCATTATGGAACGGTTGCATGTGAATTCATGTCTCCTGTTTGCATTTACATGTATCAGGTGTGAGACAGAAATGGGAACTGCCTGTTGGGACTGAAGTGTTGGTGTGGCAGGAGAGAACTGTCTGTGTGGACTGAAGTGTGTGTGCAGGAGAGAACTGTCTGTGTGGACTGAAGTGTTGGTGTGGCAGGAGAGAACTGTCTGCGTGGACTGAAGTGTTGGTGTGGCAGGGCAGGAGAGAACTGTCTGTGTGGACTAAAGTGTTGGTGTGGCAGGGCAGGAGAGAACTGTCTGTGTGGACTGAAGTGTTGGGTGCAGGCAGAGAGAACTGTCTGTGTGACTGAGTGTTGTGTGGCAGGGCAGGAGAGAACTGTCTGTGTGGACTGAAGTGTTGGTGTGGCAGGCAGAGAGAACTGTCTGCGTGGACTGAAGTGTTGGTGTGGCAGGAGAGAACTGTCTGCGTGGACTGAAGTGTTGGTGTGGCAGGAGAGAACTTCTGTGTGGACTGAAGTGTTTGTGGCAGGCAGGAGAGAACTGTCTGTGTGGACTGAAGTGTTGGTGTGGCAGGGCAGGAGAGAACTGTCTGTGTGGACTGAAGTGTTGGTGTGGCAGGCAGGAGAGAACTGTCTGTGTGGACTGAAGTGTTGGTGTGGCAGGAGAGAACTGTCTGTGTGGACTGAAGTGTTGGTGTGGCAGGAGAGAACTGTCTGCGTGGACTGAAGTTTGGGTGGCAGGAGAGAACTGTCTGCGTGGACTGAGTGTTGGTGTGGCAGGAGAGAACTGTCTGTGTGGACTGAAGTGTTGGTGTGGCAGGAGAGAACTGTCTGTGTGGACTGAAGTGTTGGTGTGGCAGGAGAGAACTGTCTTGTGGACGAATGTATGTGCAGGGCAGGAGAGAACTGTCTTGGGACAAGTGTTGGTGTGGCAGGAGAGAACTGTCTGTGTGGACTGAAGTGTTGGTGTGGCAGGAGAGAACTGTCTGTGTGGACTGAAGTGTTGGTGTGCAGGAGAGAACTGTCTGTGGACTGAAGTGTTGTGTGGCAGAGAAACTGTCTGTGTGGACTGAAGTGTGGTGTGGCAGAGAGAACTGTCTGTGTGACGATGTGTGTACAGGCAGGAGAACAGAGGGTGAAGGGGATTCTTCCAATTGGAAAAGAAGTTAGTCTGCTTGTTAACCTGTATAATAAAATTTCTGTAACACAGTAACAATGTGAGCAATATTTCAAACCTTTACGTTCTGTTATTTCTGTTAATGTCATCATTTTGCAAATGCTTATACATCAACGATGTTACTAGTGCCAATTATGTGAGCACCCCTCTCTCTGCCCCCTTCCCCCCTTTTGCCTAAATAGCTTGCTTAGCTGACGGCAATAAAATACAAAAGCCTCTC
Organism: Conus canariensis; assembly: GCA_033310375.1. Lineage (NCBI taxonomy): Eukaryota > Metazoa > Mollusca > Gastropoda > Neogastropoda > Conidae > Conus > Conus canariensis. The sequence continues at coordinate 48,163,111 of CM065743.1, read as the reverse complement.
TCTCTCGTTTTTCTTTCTTTCACACAGCACATACACCCACCCCCCCCCACCACACACACAACACACACCACACACAGAGTATCATAAACCCCACATACCCCCCCCCCACCACACACACCACACACAGAGTATCATAAACCCCACATACACCCCCCCCCACACACACACACACCACACACAGAGTATCATAAACCCCATACACCCCCCCTCCCCCCCCACCACACACACACCACACACAGAGTATCATAAACCCCACATACTGACACCCACACACAGAGTATCATCAACAGTCATAATGTGCATTAACTGGACTCTCTCGATTATTTTTTTGGCTGCACAGTTTATCAGCACTGACAATTCTACTTACTACGTTTTCGTCGGAGGAGAAAGACCACCACAGCAACCACGACAATGACAAGAACAGCTGCAGCTATTCCTGCTCCAATGGCTATACCAACATCATCATCACCACCACCATCACCACCTCCTGTAGCTGAAAAAAATAGAGAGAAAAATATCAGTCTTGGAGCAGTGTGTTGGAGACATTTAATCATGTTCTCACCATTCTTCCTCTCCAACCCTTCAGTCACCTTTTCTCTCCACCCCCTCTATGTTGTCCTCCTCTCTCTGCCCTTCATCGTCCCACCCTAAGGGTCCATGAGTTGCCTGCACTTTAAGGTAATAGCTCTACAACCCTACTCAGTGTATTTACTCAAACTTACGTGACAGCTTTTGTTCTATGGCTGCCCAGAAATACAACTGCTGTAACTTGAATTTTTTGCATTTTTGAGATTTTTGGTATACTATAAGAGCGGCCCAAGGGGCATAACGTAGCCAAGCCCCAATCACATTATCCTAAAAACAAACATGCTGTTATCAAAACACTTGTACTGTAACTCAGCTTGCAGTATATCTTGAGGGGATAAATAATCGGGTTTTTGTTTGTCTCCTATAAAATTTGATTCTCAGACTTACGGCAGTTCCGGGCAGTGCAATGTTCTATGAACTTTTAACTCTTTAACAACATAAATATAGCGGTGACAGGTCTGAGATGCTGCGATGCTGGATGCTGTATTTGCCCTACCATTCACTTAAGATTCTAAATTGCTGAGTTAGTGTCTGCATGAATGCTCCTTCTGTTTCCAGTATCTCTTGACAAAGTGTGGGCATGTTAGTCCCTAATTTCCATGGCGCTGCCAGTTTATGCAGGTTTCATGGTTTACATATGTAGATCTCTGGTGTTATTTTCTGTCGTTCTTCTTGTTTTTAGGCAGCCAGCTTCACTGATTGGAGATTCTGCAGGGGTAGGCAGCTGTTAGTCCCGTGCACGACCAGGAGAGAGAGAGAGAGAGAGAGAGAGAGAGAGAGAGAGAGAGAGAGAGAGAGAGACAGACAGACAGACAGACAGACAGACAGACAGAGAGACAGAGAGAGACATAGAGACAGACAGACAGAGAGAGACACACACACAGACAGAGACAGACAGACAGAGAAAGACACACAGACAGAGACAGAGAGAAAGAGAGACAGACACAGAGAGAGACAAAGACACAGAGAGAAAGACAGAGAGAGAGATACAGAGAGTAGAAAGAAACTCGTGGAGAGCGTGGCAGCAGAGAGTCCTCAGAAGAGAAGCCCCCTTCAAGCAAGTGTTTCGGCCCTTATCTCCTGACACTCTAGGGGGGTTGGGCCACACCCGGTTCATGACTCCGGATGTCCCTCTGCTGCCCCTTTTTTTTTCCCCATCTTGGGACGAGCCATGGCTGGGATTCGAACCCATGACCCTCTGGACATGCTCATTTTCCACTTAATGACTCGCGCTTTAACCACTGAGCCACAGGGACACCTGATATTTGTAGGGAAATTAAGCCTTATGAAGTTCACTTTTGTTCCTCTTTGACCAGATCCAGCTTGAACACCTCTCTGCCGCTTCTGCCATTGCTTTCAGGGCTCTGTTTTTTTCCTTCCCTGCAACTGAGAGCTGTTTCATGAGGCTGTATGCAGACGTTCCTACAAACCCCCTAGCTCCAATTTCTGCAGTGAGGACTTTGACCTGATAGCCTTCTCTCCTCAGGCTGTTTGCCAGATCAGCATACTTTTCAGTCTTGTAGATTTGAGCTGCCTCCATTCTGTTCTCATATGGCACCGAGAGCTCGATCATGATCAGCTGCTTGGTTGACTGAGAGTGGACTACTATGTCTGGTCTCATGCCACTCTTGCTGATGATCTCTGGGTGACTCTTCCATTCTGGGAGGTCTGCAGTGCACTCCCAGTCATCTGCCCCATCCAGCAGACTCTGCCTGCATGTTTCGAGTGGCACTGTTGTTCTTGGCCATGATTTGCTGCCTCCTGCCGTGAAGAATGTTGCGGGTGCTTTTGGAGTCCTGATTTTCCCTTTTGTGGTGTTGGTACTAGCCCAGACTACTTGTACAATCTCTTTGAGCACTTGGTTGTGCCTCCATGTGTACCTTCCTTGAGCCAGGGCTACTTTACATGAGCTTAGGACATGCTCCACTGTTTGTTTTTCATGGCAGAGGGGGCATGCAGGATCGTCTGTTTTCCCCCACTTCACCAGGTTTGCATTTGAGGGCAGAAGGTCATATGCAGATCTGAGAATGAAGCTGATCCTGAGAGGGGCCATGTGCCAAATGTCATTCCAAGTGAGACTTCTTTGGAGTGCATTCTCCCACGTTGTCCATTGCCCTTGCTGGCTCTGCTGGACTGCTTTTTGGAGTCTTTTTTGGTCTTCTTCTTTCCTCATCTCCTGAATCATCATGTCTCTTTTGGCTTTTCCTTTGGCCTTTGACCACCATTCAGTTTTGGTCACCCCCAGTCCTTGTCTGTTGGTCTGTGTGTGTCCTGTTATTTCTCTGATCTTGAGACTTTCTTTTGCAGAATCCATCGCCTCTTGAACTTTCCATTTTCTGCCTGTCCTCAGCTGGGGCTTGATTGCTTCTACCACCTTGTCTCCTGAGTCCTCCAGCATGCTTTGAAGTCTGATCTTCCCTGCTTTGTATTCCTCCAGGATGGATTTCAGTGGTAGTTTCAGCTTTGCTTGGCGACAGTACAGCGCTATGTCAGTCAGACAGGGTGGGACACCAAGCCATTTCCTTGTGAACTTGTTGATTTTGGCTTCCATTGCCTCCACTATGCTGGTGCAGATGTCGTATATCATCAGAGGCCATAGCAGCTTTGGGTATCAGCATGAACTGCAGACACCAGACCTTGTATTTGCCAGGGAGCCCACACTGGTCAATGGTCTCCAAGCCTTCCTCCGCCATCTGCTTGGTTTCTTTTGCTCTTTGTGTGTCTTTCAGCGTATCATCATACCATCTTCCAAGGCTCTTGACTGGTTCTTCTGTGACTGTTGGAATGGCCTGGTTGGCAACACTGAAGACCACAGATCCGGCCACTTTTCCTTTCCTCAGTGAGAGACTCCGTGATTTCTTTGGCTTGAACTTCATTCTGGATGAGGCAACTATGTCGTCCAGCCTCTCCAGCACATGACGTGTCTCGTCTTCTCTGGATGAAATCACTGTAGTGTCATCCATGAAGGCCTTGAGAGGAGGCATCTTGTATCCATCGCCAAGGTCTGTTTGTCTCGCGTTGTTTGTTGCTGCTTTCAAGATGAGTTCCATTGCCAGCACGAACAGTATTGGGGAAATTGCACAGCCCATTGCAATACCCACTTCCAAGTTGATCCAGTCTGTTGTGTACTCCTTGGTAGAGAACCGCATTGAGAAGCCATTGAAGTACTTCTTGAGCATGTCGCGGATGTTCTTTGGCACATGGTACATCTCAAGAGCCAACTGTATCATCTCATGGGGCACAGATCCATATGCGTTTGCCAGATCAAGCCACACTACGTCCAGGTCTCTCTTTTCTGTTTTTGCTTTTTGGATTGCGTCCCAGATCATTGTGGCGTGTTCTACACAGCCAGCCACGCCTGGGATGCCACCTTTCTGGACTGACACATCCAAGTACTTGTTTTCCATCAGGTACTTGGTCAGCCTTGCTGCCATGACAGAGAAGAAGATTTTCCCTTCGACGTTCAGTAGTGATATTGGCCTGAACTGGCTGATGTCACTTGAGTTTTGCTCTTTGGGGATGTACACACCATCTGCCGTCATCCACTGGCCGCTGATCTTCTGGTTTCTCCAAGCCGATCGCAGCAGCTTGTGGAGCCACTCCAGCACCTTGGGACATTTCTTGTAAAGCTGGTAAGGTATTCCGTTTGGCCCTGGTGATGATTTGGCTCTGGCTTTGTCGACCACCTTCTTGATTTCCGCCAACGTTGGAGATATATAGAGAGAGACACAGACAGAGAAAGACAAGAGACAGAGAGAGAGGGAGACAGACAGAGAGAGAGAGAGAGAGAGAGAGAGAGAGAGAGAGAGACAGAGAGTGAGAGAGAGAGAGAGACAGAGACAGAGAAAGAGAGAGGACGGTTTTGGGTGGGGGATAGGATGGAGAAAGAGAGTGGTGCGTGTCGTTACCATGTGTAAAGCTTGACCCCCCTCCCCTTTCCTATTCCCCTTCCTACACACCTCCACCCCATCCCTCTCCCCACCCCCTAGTAAGGCAACGCCGAATCCTGCAAAGTACAGAATAAAGCCTTGTACACATTACTAAGGTGATCACACCTAGCTCCCAGGGTATCTGATGGGGGTGGGGATGGGGGGAGGTCTGGCAGTTTTCAGGTAAACCAGAGTCTGCACTCGAGTGAGAAGGACCTGGGAATTTTCAGGTAAACCGCGGTCTGCACTGAACAGCTTATGTCAGACATGTCTTCTTTGGCCAGATGATACAGACTGAGGGTGCGTCACAAGGCAGACAGATAACCCGATTACAGATACAATGGTTGATGGGTGGTTAGTGCAACACCTTCTTTGACAGATGGCAAAAGAATATTGTTTAATGCTTACACTGTAGTATATTAAGTAAAACATTCCAAACAAGCCTCAATTGACCAGAGCCTGCTAAAGCGTTCTCTTACCATTCACTGTGACCTGGAACTTAAAGCTCGCTTCACCAAAATCGTTGCCTGCAGTGTACAAGTAGAACCCTTCAGCTGACTTGTCTTTGACATGGTCCACAGTGACGTTACATTCGACGGTGTATTTAGCATCGGTGTTGGTGCACGTGGCACTCAGCTCAATGTTCTCTGGCTCAGACTGCTGGCTGTTTTCAGAGCCAAGGGTGCTGCCAAGGTAATGGAAGCTGTGTCTGTCTGGCAGGGGGTAAGCTTCCAGGCTGAAAGCTACACTGACCGAGTTGTCACGGAAGTTCACCTTGGGGACTTGTTCTGCTCCACTGCTACGTGGTTTGCCTGAACATCCATCAACATAGGATCTAAAACAATGGAGACACGTGCCTAAAAATACACAGAATGAACAATCTCTTTCTTTTTTCTGTCATATTCATCACTCACTCACTCACACACACACACATACAGGCACTGCACACACACACACACACACACACACACACACACACACACACACACACACAGGCACTGCCACACACACACACACACACACACACACACACACACACACACACACACACACACACACACAGGCACTGCGCGCACACACACACACACACACACACACACACACACACACACACACACCCACACACACAGAGTCCTCTCACTTCCATTAGAACTGTAGGTTAATGTGGGTGCTAGCCTTTTAACTGACATGTTGAACTGATATCCCTGCATTACTCTGAGGACAAAATTGAACTGATATCCCTGCATTACTCTGAGGACAAAATTGAACTGATATCCCTGCATTACTCTGAGGACAAAATTGAACTGATATCCCTGCATTACTCTGAGGACAAAATTGAACTGATATCCCTGCATTACTCTGGGGAAAAAATTGAACTGATATCCCTGCATTACTCTGGGGACAAAATTGAACTGATATCCCTGCATTACTCTGGGGACAAAATTGAACTGATATCCCTGCATTACTCTGAGGACAAAATTGAACTGATATCCCTGCATTACTCTGAGGACAAAATTGAACTGATATCCCTGCATTACTCTGAGGACAAAATTGAACTGATATCCCTGCATTACTCTGAGGACAAAATTGAACTGATATCCCTGCATTACTCTGAGGACAAAATTGAACTGATATCCCTGCATTACTCTGAGGACAAAATTGAACTGATATCCCTGCATTACTCTGAGGACAAAATTGAACTGATATCCCTGCATTACTCTGAGGACAAAATTGAACTGATATCCCTGCATTACTCTGAGGACAAAATTGAACTGATATCCCTGCATTACTCTGAGGACAAAATTGAACTGATATCCCTGCATTACTCTGAGGACAAAATTGAACTGATATCCCTGCATTACTCTGAGGACAAAATTGAACTGATATCCCTGCATTACTCTGAGGACAAAATTGAACTGATATCCCTGCATTACTCTGAGGACAAAATTGAACTGATATCCCTGCATTACTCTGAGGACAAAATCTATGTCCGAAAATGATATCCCTGCATTACTCTGAGGACAAAATTGAACTGATATCCCTGCATTACTCTGAGGACAAAATAACCTGATATCCCTGCATTACTCTGAGGACAAAATTGAACTGATATCCCTGCATTACTCTGAGGACAAAATTGAACTGATATCCCTGCATTACTCTGAGGACAAAATTGAACTGATATCCCTGCATTACTCTGAGGACAAAATTGCACTGATATCCCTGCATTACTCTGAGGACAAAATTGAACTGATATCCCTGCATTACTCTGAGGACAAAATTGAACTGATATCCCTGCATTACTCTGAGGACAAAATTGAACTGATATCCCTGCATTACTCTGAGGACAAAATTGAACTGATATCCCTGCATTACTCTGAGGACAAAATTGAACTGATATCCCTGCATTACTCTGAGGACAAAATTGAACTGATATCCCTGCATTACTCTGGGGAAAAAATCATCCTGATATCAACAAGAAATACATAACCAAAGACCAAAAAAGTTCTTCTTCTTCTGCGTACGCAGGCTGATACTCCTGCAGACACTACCTGTATAGACAGGCAAGGATTAATCCCTTCTACCCAACAAAGGGAGTGGAGCTTTGTGTGTATGACCATTTTTTATCCCACCATTAAGGCAGCCATACTCCAACTTTGGGGAAGGTGCATGCTATGTGTAACGTGTCATCCATACCAACCGCCTAACTGGCCTTCTCTTCCGAAAGTTGGTGATGGGATTTTACGTGTGTGAAAGATGTTATGCATGCATTCACACATGCAACCTCAGTTTATAGTCTCATTCAAAGGACTGTATGGGAAATGGAGCCAGAACCAATGTTAACTCCGAGGGAAAAATCCCCCTCTACCGAAACGGCTCAGCGGAGATTCAAACCCGCAACCCCAGGATCATGAGTCCGGCACTCTACCACTGAGCTATTCCGGTCCCCCCGAAAAAAGTTCAAAGTGAGAAGTACTGGTCTACAGAGACACATTCTCACAAGAGAAACAGCCTGAATGTTGGACATGATGATCTGTTGTGAGTCAATAGAAAGCAATGCAATATGATCATTTTTAACCTTGTGTTTGGTTTACACGTCTGTTAGAACTGGGACATGCCTCATCATTTGTGGAAATACCTTTTGACTATCATGACAGTGACATTTGACTTACATGATAGTGACATTTGACTTACATGATAGTAACATTTGACTTGCATGATAGTAACATTTGACTTACGTGATAGTAACATTTGACTTACATGGTAGTAACATCTAACTTGCATGACAGTGACATTTGACTCGCATGATAGTAACATTTGACTTGCATAACAGTAACATTTGGTTTGCATGATAGTAACATTTGACTTGCATGATAGTAACATTTGACTTGCATGACAGTAACATTTGATTTGCATGATAGTAACATTTGACTTGCATGATAGTAACATTTGACTTGCATGATATTAACATTTGACTTGCATGATAGTAACATTTGACTTGCATGATAGTAACATTTGATTTGCATGATAGTAACATTTGACTTGCATGATAGTAACATTTGACTTGCATGATAGTAACATTTGACTTGCATGACAGTAACATTTCACTTGCATGACAGTAACATTTGACTTGCATGACAGTAACATTTGACTTGCATGATAGTAACATTTCACTTGCATGACAGTAACATTTGACTTGCATGATAGTAACATTTGACTTGCATGATAGTAACATTTGACTTGCATGACAGTAACATTTGACTTGCATGACAGTAACATTTGACTTGCATGATAGTAACATTTGACTTGCATGATAGTAACATTTGACTTGCATGACAGTAACATTTCACTTGCATGACAGTAACATTTGACTTGCATGACAGTAACATTTGACTCACATGACAGTAACATTTGACTCGCATGACAGTAACATTTGACTCGCATGACAGTAACATCTGACTATCATGACAGTAACATCTGACTATCATGATATGACATCATGTGTGTATCAGACAGTGCTTTGGAACAAGAAGTCTGGCATCATGTCCACAAAGCAAAAGGATCGCTTGTTTTCAGTGGTTTCATGTCTCAGACTCTTTTTGGAAGTATCCACACAGATGTATAAATGGCTTGACTCCATTACAACCGTCGTCTTGGCCAGCTCTCACAAACTTGACATTAGAATACAGCTCAGACACACAAAAAGGTACCATGAATAAGAAAAAGAAAGACTGTAATAAATGACGAATCACGCCATTTAAAATAGTAGTCTGCTCCTTATCTGTCATAAACTACACTCACAGTTGACAGTGACTTCAGCAGAGATCTCTTCGCCATTCCCAACGTCATTGCCTGCTTGGCAGATGAAGGTCCCCGTGTTGTTACACATGGCGGAGATGTTGTGGGGCAGATGATTCATCTCCTCTGACAGACTCAGCTGGCCGCCATCTTCACTGGCCAACACCACGCCTCTCTGAAGCAGCTTAAGTCGTGGTGTGGGTCGACCATATGACTGACACACCAAGGTCACTGCCTCACTCTCGTTGACAGTGATGCTGACATTACTGTTGACCATGAGTGTCGTCTCTGTTGGCTCATCTGGAAGAAAAAGTACAGTGTGTTTTAATCACCCTGTCCTCGGAGTTCTCTGAGATGGATTAGCTCATGTTACCTAATGCTGACTCACCAAGCTCAACCCATCCCAGCCCCAGCAACAGCAGTCTCCAGGAAGCTTTCTGTATTCAGATCAACAACAGCCTTCCTACCAGAACACGGATACTTTAGTAACATTCAAGGAACTGCTTCTGATATAACACATGCTGGGCTGTTTTGGTTTAACCTTACACTAATGAAGAAATATTTTGTTTTAAATGGCAGTCATTTCGATCTTCTCATAAGGGTATGATAGACTGTGATTGGAGCCGCATATTGGCACAGCTTGCTGGTATTCTGCTGCTGTTGTTTTTTTTTTTTTTATTTGTTTTTTTTTAAGGTAATTTCCATCTATAACGAAGGACTTGTTGCCATGGTTGAATCACACACACACACACACTTTCTCTCTCTCTCTGTCTGTCTCACTCTCTGCCATGCAGAAGCATATACATTTCATCTATAGAAAATTACATTTATCTGCTATGTTAACCCAGCTCCGCCTGGTCCATAACCATAATGTTCTTATACCCCCCCCCCCCCATCCCTTTCCCCATCCATTCCCTTTATCTTTCTTTTTTCATGACATTGCTCTCACACCACTCATTCTGACTCCCTGTCCACAGTCACTTCCCCACTTGTCTTGTGGAAACCTCCTCACCAACATTTCACACTGTCCACAGTCACTTCCCCACTTGTCTTGTGGAAACCTCCTCACCAACATTTCACACTGTCCACAGTCACTTCCCCACTTGTCTTGTGGAAACCTCCTCACCAACATTTCACACTGTCCACAGTCACTTCCCCCACTTGTCTTGTGGAAACCTCCTCACCACATTTCACACTGTCCACAGTCACTTCCCCACTTGTCTTGTGAAACCTCCTCACCAACATTTCACACTGTCCACAGTCACTTCCCCACTTGTCTTGTGGAAACCTCCTCACCAACATTTCACACTGTCCACAGTCACTTCCCCATTTGTCTTGTGGAAACCTCCTCACCAACATTTCACACTGTCCACAGTCACTTCCCCACTTGTCTTGTGGAAACCTCCTCACCAACATTTCACACTGTCCACAGTCACTTCCCCACTTGTCTTGTGGAAACCTCCTCACCAACATTTCACACTGTCCACAGTCACTTCCCCACTTGTCTTGTGGAAACCTCCTCACCAACATTTCACACTGTCCACAGTCACTTCCCCACTTGTCTTGTGGAAACCTCCTCACCAACATTTCACACTGTCCACAGTCACTTCCCCACTTGTCTTGTGGAAACCTCCTCACCAACATTTCACACTGTCCACAGTCACTTCCCCACTTGTCTTGTGGAAACCTCCTCACCAACATTGTCACAGGTCAGACAATGTCAAGGTGCCATGAGGCATTCCACCAGTGGAGACACTGCACTGCTGCCGTGTCACTTCAGTGGTGTTCAGTGGTGCCTGTTCTAATCCAGCATATGCTGGACACCACCAACTAAGTCCTCTGCTGACGATCATCATTGCCCAGTCACAGAGACAGTGTGAGCGAGCGTCCCTGTCCAGAGGGCGCCACCACGTCCATCCGACGACAGTCCCCATGAACTTGCCAACACCGACGACCTCAACACCGGCAACATCAACACCAGCGACCTCAACACCAATAACCTCAACACCAGCGAACTCAACATGGGGAGTTTTTACTATACTCCCTGTTTGGCTAGTATACTTACCATGTCAGACCATAGCATTCAACGGCAGTTAGTCAGCTCTGCCAGGCCGAAATTTTTTGTGGCTAATGCAGTCAAAAGACAGTCACATGATGCCCACCCTACTTCCGCCAAAGGAAGAAGCCGGTGTCCACTTCCTGTACCTCATTCAGTGAGGCCTGCGCGCAAGGTAACCCTGAGAACCTTGGCGCTAGAGGGAAGGTAGGGTGGGCATTAGAGTCTGACATGGTAAGTATACTAGCCAAACAGGGAGTATAGTAAAAACTCCCCATTTTGGCGTCATATACTATACCATGTCAGACCATAGCAGAATTTAAAGGAATCGGAGGAGGGCCGAGTGCCCCAGTGGTTCTTGGGGTTAACCGATATGGCTGCATTGGCCGCCACAAAGGAGATCCCTTTAGAACCATCAGTCCTGGTCATGCGGATATCCCTTAAATAAAAGTTTATAAAGGGGTTTTCCAAATGCCAGTAGGCTGCCTCCAGAAGATGGTGCAAGGGGACAGAGTGCTGGAACACTGCGGAAGTGGCCAGCGCCCTGACCTCATAGGCCCGGGGAGATGGGACAGGGAGATCCTTGTACGCCTGCACGTAGGCAGATCTCACCGTCCTGGAAAGCCACCTAGAGATAGTGCCAGCTGAGATGTCTTTCTTATTATTGGGGTTGATAGAAATAAGGAGATGTCTCTGGAGGAGCGCCAGGGGCGCGAGCGTTCCCAGTAGTATCTCAGACACCTGGAAGGGCACAGGTCCATGTCTCCCCCGCTCTCCCTTCCTCCTAGGATATCCGCCAGTGAGCGGATGACGAGGGAAGGCGAGACAGTGCCCAGTTCCTGATTATTAGCTAAGAATTCTGGAAGAAACTTCAGAGAGACAGAGCCGTCCCTGCGGAAGGCGATGTCTCTGGGGTCCCCGCTGAGGGCATGAATCTCACTTCGTCTTCTGGCCGAGGCCAGGGCAAGGAGAAAGGTGGTCTTGAATGAAAGAAGGTCAAAGGGTAGGGTGGCGATAGGCTCGAGAGGGGGTTTTCTGAGAGCGTCCAGGACAATAAAGAGGTCCCAAAGGGGAATGCGCCTAGGGGACTGAGCTTCAAGTAGGGCCCCCCCCCCCCCCCCCTAGATACCTCTCTGAGAAGGAAGTCATTCTCAAAGGAGGGACCGCCGAGTTGGCGAATGGTGGTGCAGATAGCCGACCTGTAGCCCCGAATGGAGCTAGCTGAGAGCTTAAGAGAGGAAGATAGGTGGGATAGAAAATTGCCTATCTGGATATTGGACGGGTGGTCATGGGGAACAGAGTTGTCCGAGCACCAGGCTACCCATCTCTCCCATCGGTAATTGTAGATGGACTCGGTGCTGGCCCTGCGTGAGGCCGAGGCTAAGTCCCATAGACCCTGTGAGGCCCCTGCCCCAGCGAGTATGTCTAGGACGGACTGGGGTCTGTCCGAATGGGAGGTAGGGGCAGGTGTTCACAACTGGGCTGGCATAGGAGCCAAGCATGTAGGCAAAGCATCTGGGGGTTGGAGTGAGGGCGACCTGAGCGGGGTTGCCTCAGCATGTCCCACCGAGGGTTCAGCTGGAGGGGGGGGGAACATGGGTGAGGGACTTGAGGTCCGGAAACCAGGACTGGTCGGCTACCACGGGTTATGAGGATGAGCCTGGGTCTTTCCAGCCTCGCCTTCCTGATCACCTTGTGGAGGATTGGGAAGGGGGGAAAGGCGTATGCTATGAGGCCCGACCAGGGAAGGGAGAGCACATCGACTGCATACGCTTGTGGATCGGGGACGGGAGAGACATACACTGGCAGACGATGGTTGAACCGGGTGGCAAAGAGGTCGACCATGGGCCTGAACCAATGTTCCCACACTGCGGTCAGGGTTAGTTTGCTGAGGGTCTATTCCGTGTGTAAGAGGGACTTGGACCGGCTGAGGGAGTCTGCCAGGATATTGCGTGTCCCCGCTGTGTGTCTCGCACGGAGGGTGATTCCCGTGCATGACACCAGCGAAGGAGGGCCTCTGTCCGAAGAGAGAGGCCAATAGAGCGAGACCCCCCCCCCCCCCCCTTGTTGACATAGCAAGCTACCGAAGTGTTGTCCGTGAGGAGGAGAACAAGTCGGTGCAAGACCTGGTGTTGGAAGCGGAGGAGGGCTAGCCTGACTGCTTCCAATTCCAGGACATTGATGTGGAGACGTGCAGCCTGTGCGTCCCACACTCCCAAGGCATGACTGTTCTCAAAGTGGGCCCCCCAGCCCAAGTTGGAGGTGTCTGTGTAGAGCTCCAGGGGCTGAGTTGGGAGGGAGATGGGCACCGTGGTGGACAGTGTGGGTGGGTTGAGCCACTCCTCCGTAGCCCAAAGGAACCAGGGCCCGAGGGGAATGGTCTGGTCCCAGCGGTTGGAGGTCTGCGACCAACGACAACGGAACTCCCTTTGGAGTTGCGTTTGGGGACCCGACCCAGGGGAATGAGGGACGAGAGGGACTCCATCATCCCAAGGAGAGAGGTCAGGGTTCTGGCTGAGGTGCGGGATGCCCCGCGGAGGTGAGGAGATCAGGTCCACTATGCGGGCGGACCTCTCCGGAAACTCATGCCCAGAAAGGAGAACCGCTGACTGATGTTGAGTTCACACTTGCTGGGGTTGGTGACAAACCCTAGTGTGGAACAAAGGGTCAGGAGGTGAGTGGTGTGGGCTTGGCACTGGGTGCGGGAGGGAGCCAGGATGAGCCAGTCGTCCAGGTACACCAGGAGGCAAATGTCCACCTGTCTGGCCAAGGAGGCCATCTCCTTGACAACCTTTATGAAGAGGAAGGGTGTGAGGGAGAGGCCAAAGGGAAGAGCCTTGAACTGGAACACCCGACCCTGCCAGATGAACCGGAGGTATCGTCTGTGGGATGGGTGTATCAGGATCTGAAAGTAAGCGTCCTTCAGATCTATAGAGGTAGCCCAATCGAGCTGGTGGATGGAATCTCTGATCTGCGTCGGAGTGTCCATCTTGAATTTGGTGGGTCTGAGGAACTTGTTGAGGGGAGAGAGGTCGAGTATGGGCCTCCATCTCCCGAGGGTTTGGGGATCACGAAGAGGTGGGAGTAAAATCCGGGGTTGGGATGGGAAACCTCCGTGATGGCCCCTTTTTGGAGGAGTTCTTGGACTTCCAGGTGAAGCACCTCCGCTTGGCCCGGGGAGGGTTCGCTGGGGGAAGGGGGGGGGAGAACGCATCTCGTGGGCCCAAGGTAGGCGAAACCCTTCCTGCAAAACTGCCACTATCCAGGGGCTGAGGCCCATACGTCTCCACTGATGGGCATGCCGGGATAGGCTGCCAGCCAGAGGAGCCGAGGGTCCGGGCTGGAGGGATGGTAAGGGGGTGGGAGGTGGGTTTAGCTGAGAAGGGTCTCCCTGATCTAGCTCCCCCGTGGGTGACTCCCGCAGTCACCTCCTGGGCCGTGTCTGTTGGCCAAACCGAAAATTCTGCTGGGGAGGTTTTGGTTTCGGCCTGGATGGAACATTAGGGCACTTGGCGGGCTGTGCGGCGCGAGACGGAGACTGTCTGGGATAGAGCTTGGGCCCAGAAAAGGCGGGGAAGGAATGCACTGGGGGCCTACCAGGGCGTGGCGGTGGCCTGGCCGCAAAAGATGCTGCCTGCTTGCATTCTTCGACTGAGTGCGATATGACCTCAGCCGAATAGTCGCCGAAGAGCGACTGGTCCTGCCCTGGGATGCACCGCAAAGCCGCCTTAAGCGCTGGAGAGAGATTGGACCATGACAGCACGTATTTCTACCGACCAATAAGCAATTAAAGTGGCTCCTGGCTGTGCTGTCTGCCGCAGCCAAAAGGTGATGGGAGATCCTGTTAACCAGTATCGCATCAAAGGGTCGCCGAACAGACGAGAGTCCGTCTCCTGGTGTGTCTCAGAGACTGTGTCAGAGGACACTGGGATGGCGCCGTCCTCCTCCGGCCAGAGTTCATCCGCGCGCTGCAGGAGCATGTCAAGAAAGACATGTCCAGCAGTGGTGTGCAGAATCCCCATTCTGGCTACCCTGTCCCACTCCATCAGGTTCTTCATAGAGATCGTGGTGTAGGTAGGTGGGGCCATATTGGGAATAAGTCGACAGTCTGATGGGGAGATATAGCCATTTCCCTGGTCGCCGGATTGTCGGAGAACAGGGAGGCGACTGGGGACTTCTTGCGGTCCCCGAGGAGGGTGCCGAGGGGGCCGCATTAGGGGCTGAGAGAGACCCTTGCCCCGGTGGAGGGACGCCTGTGCACCCCTGGCACGAGCTGCCAGACCTTCCCAGATAAAGGAGATTGACTGAGGTGCGACTATCTTGGGTTTTGGTCACCGGGCTGGGGGGGTGGGGGGGGGGGGGGGGGGGGGCGAATTTAGAGAAAGAAAGGATGTTGTCGGGGGGGGGGGGGGGGGGGGGGACTCGCTCACAACAAGGTCTGGGCGCCACCGTTCCAGGGTGAACATGTCGCACGATGAGGAGAAGGGATCTTCTTCCTCATCCTCAGCCTTTGGGTGGTCGCTTTCCTGGAGAGGTTGCGAAGAACCTTCGTCAGGAGGCAACTCAAGGGGTGCATGAGGGTCCCGTCCTAGCTGGGTAGTGGGGGAATGTGAGGGCAGGTCCCTGTGGCTCTATGATCAGCGGCCAGACTAGAGGGGGGGGGGAGGCCCGTCCTGACAATCGGACAGCACCCGAGAGGGAAGACCCGAGGTCAAGCCAGCTCGAAGAGGCTGGGTGCCACATTCGACCGTGGAGCTGGTCACGTTGGGTGTCGGTGCAAATCCACTGGTCCCTCTTGGGGGCATAGAGCCACCGGTCCCCGGGGAGGCAGGTGGGCTGTGGAGGCCTTGGGGCAGAATTTCCCCGGGGATCCGGGTAACCTGAAACACCGGAGGGGGGGCACCAAGAGGCCGTGGCCTGTGGTACCCGCCCCGGAGTGTGCACTGCCTGATACACCTCCCTGGTGGGAACCTTGGAGGTCCCTCGTGCAACTGAGGAGGACACGGCAGCTGAGCCGGACCCCGTGGCCACCCCTTGCGATGGATAGGACAGGTTACCCATAGTCCCGCTAATCGATCCTCCCCCTGGAGGAACGAGACCGCGGACATTGCCCAAGTGGGGGGCGGAAGAAGTCCACTCCCCAACGTCCTGTACCCCTAGGGGAGTGTACGACGGTCGATCAGGGCTGGTCGACCGCCCGCGATGATGCAGGATGATAGTGAGAAGTCTCACTGTGCATCGGGAGGGAAGAAGGCAAGCTGGTCAAGGGTGGGGGAGTGGGAGAATTCCGATCAGCAGATTTAAAACGGCTTTGCCCTTTAAGGGGAGCCTTGCCCTTGGACTTTCTGGGCAGATTAAATGAAAGACATTTAGTAAAGGAGACAGCTTGCCTTGTAGCCTTTGAACGCAGCGATCGTGTGTCCGTCGGTCGGGTAGAGGATGTATGGTTACGCGTCCCCTCCGCGGAATGCCCTTCTACCCTGGCCGTACTTCTGCCGTAGCCAGAACGGATTGCTCTGAGTCGTAATTGACAAACGGGGCCTCCGGGAATGTGAGCAACTTCTGGATGGCGAAGTGGCTCGACCCGTCGTTGTCCTTCACCATGTTGGGCTATGGTGGAGAGCAAACCCGGAGCACACGACCGCAAAGAGGAGACAAGTCGGTCGATCGAGAAAACTGTAGGTAAACTCGATCGGCCGCGTGAAACAGCACTGATGGGTATAGCGCCGTAAATGGTTGAGCAAGGTCATAAGTCACTCGTTTGCCGTACAAGGGGATCGAGAAATCGATAGAAAACTTGATCTACCCAAACTAGTAACACAAATACTACGTAAGTTAGTTCGGAAACTCGATCGACGTGTACTAGTATGAGGGCGATAAGGGGCCAAGATGGCGGAAGACGACCGGCGAGGAGAGAAAGATGGTGGAACAAAGGACCGGCGAGTGTTCGATCATCGAAGGGAATTTACCTGGAGCGCGAGTGTAAGCACAAGTACAACACAAGGCGCAAGGAGGGCCGGTAAACAAGGAGATGGGGATGCGTTAACACAAGGACGCAAAACACCGAGACAGTGCCGATAGGGGAACTGGCACTGACGAAGACAAAATCGTGAGAGCAACCCGACGATCGAACAAAGTCACGACAGTCATGACGAGCGTGAATGAATAAAATAAAATCAATGAAACGGTCGCCCACCAAGAGCCTCACACGGCAAGTGTACTTAGTGGTTAGCGCAAGTCACAACTGAGTAAGTAAAGAAGCAAACACAAGCAATCTTTACACAAAGGCAGAAGTATAGGCAAGACAGAGCACAAGACTTATCTTGCTTAGGCTGCAGGCCGAAGATGAATGAGGTACAGGAAGCGGACACCGGCTTCTTCCTTTGGCAGAAGTAGGGTGGGCGTCACGTGACTGTCTTATGACTGCATTAGCCGCAAAAAATTTCGGCCTGGCAGAGCTGACTAACTGCCGTTGAATGCTATGGTCTGACGTGGTACAGTATATGACGCCAAAACCAATAACCTCAACACCAACGACCTCAACACCAGCGAACCAA
This sequence comes from Conus canariensis, assembly GCA_033310375.1. Classification (NCBI taxonomy): domain Eukaryota; kingdom Metazoa; phylum Mollusca; class Gastropoda; order Neogastropoda; family Conidae; genus Conus; species Conus canariensis. Next base: position 48,145,685 of record CM065743.1, on the reverse strand, counting down.
CATGGTGACACGGAGAGAAAGTCGAGGTCACAATCAGAGCAGGGCTCAGAGGATCGCAGAATTTGAGACTGCTTTGATGATGATTGATGAGGATGAGGACTGAAAATGGAGTAGTTCCATTCTAGTTTGAGAATGCATGACTGGGCTGTACTCTATGCCTGTTTTCATAACAACCTGGTGCCAACCAGGTGAAGGAGGTACAGACACCTGCAGTGTTGATCCTGAAATTTGAGCAATAATCTCAGAGACGCATCCACTGAGCGGATAAAACTCAACTGTGCAGTTACAGTTTTCCCACCTGGAGCCCATAGCAAAATCAAAACTGCGTCAGTGCTGGAGATGGGCTGAACAATGCCACAAATATAACAGGCTCTGCTGGAATGGACAAATCTGTTTTACAGTCACTGGAGCGTTGGGACTGCGAAGCTAGAAAAGATTTGCTTTTTGAAGTAAAACATTTGCTGCATTGTTTCATAACTCTAGGTATAAGAATTGATTTTTGTTGGGTCCCATCTCACTGAGGTATAAAGTGGAATGAAATAGCAGACAGTCCCGCAAAAGAATGAGCAAATGAAAATGCTGAAAATTTATCAAACAATCCCTTAGATTTGTCCTCTTGTGAATTAATCTAAATTATGGACAAGTATATACATAAGCAGAATTTTAGTCAAAAAATGGCTACTTTACATCGTGTCCACAGCACATTGTTAGATAATTCATAAATCATGGCTGAATTGTTGGAACACTAAATATTCTCATGGTATTACTTGTGTCTGCAAAGAAAATGTTTCTGTGCATCATCTTTTATTTGAATGCTCAGTGTTGACCTCGCTCTATCAGGAGAAAGTTATTGAGATGAATAACTTTGGTAATGTCAGTACTGTCTTATATGGTTCATATGTTGCTGAAATTGCCATGGCTATTTCGCAGTCACAGGTTACAACATTTTTATAAAGATCAACTTGTTTGTGCACCACTAGGGTATTTCAGTTATGTAAGTATGCATATATCAGATGTGGGTTTTAAAATACTAACATGGATAATAAGTTGAGTGTGGAGAGTTAATATAAACGCTAAGTTAATGAAGGTAAGGTAAGGTGATGTTGATTATAGCCCAGACGACTGCAAAGGGTCATATCAGGGCTGTCACGACATTAAAATCAACTCACAAATCATTAAGAAATATTAGAATAAAGGCTGGGTTAATGAAGAAATGATACAATGAAGGCTGAGTTAATGAAGAAATGATTATACAATAAAGGCTGAGTATGAAGAATGATACAATAAAGGCTGAGTATGAAGAAATGATACAATAAAGGCTGAGTAATGAAGAAATTATACAATAAAGGCTGAGTTAATGAAGAAATGATCAATAAAGGCTGAGTTATGAAGAAATGATCAATAAGGCTAGTTATGAAGAAATGATACATAAGCTGGCGGCTACACTGTAACACGGTATTCCTGCAGGTTCCACTCACGTCTTGACAGTCATCATTACATTGTTTTTTCTTTGTTCTGACATTTCTGACTCCACTGCATACTCGTATCTGCTGAGCTTATCTTTGGACACTATAATTAATTCATAATGACCTCTGGTACCATCTTCTCTTGCGTTGGACGTCTGGCCAACTGACAGAATGAGAAAAAAGATGGAATGAAGTTTTCCAAATGGTGGGAGATGTTTGAACTCATGTAGAAGTATTTTTTTTTTTTTTTTTTCTTTTCTTTTTTTTTTGTCATGAAAAGAAAAGAAAAAGAAGAAGAAAAGAATGATTAGAATATGTGACAAACAAAAGACACGTGTTATTTGCTTCACAGCAGTCATGTAATTTTCAGGGTATTTTCCATTTATGAGCATTAGTTTGGCCTTCCATTGACAGCTGTACGTTGCATTAGCTCCACACACAGTTCTGTGCTCATCATGTATTCGCTAAATTTAGAAGTAGTTGTAGATATCATTTCTTCAAAAGTTTTTTTTTTTTTTTCTTTTTTAGTCTGCCACATTTGTATGTTCTGTTCATTGTCCGGGCCAGCAGGGGCATAATCTTTTTTTTAACAAAGAAACTGACACTAGAGTTGTCAAAAAACAGCTGAAAATGGAATATAACTACAACACAAGAATTTCACAAGTCAATAAAGAAACCAACCGCTTTTACAGTATCTGAACAGCAAAATGAAGTTGCTGTCTTTCAATGCTTGTCGATCAGAGCATGGAAGTTTGGAAACGGATCGAGTGACCTGGTACGTTTCAAACATCTGTGCCTCATTGTGACTCCCCTTTTTAAGTTCAGGTGGGTCAAATCTGAACTATGTGCATGTTAGACCCCTCACTTGTGTGTTATTGGGGATACAGCTTGCGCTTGATTCACATGGGGACATGTAATGAATGGAGGTGCAGTGCACTTCATGTCCTGCAGTCCAAGACCTGAATGGAGCACCACAGCATCATCACTGTCCACCTCCTGCTGTGGGTGTAGCTTCACTCTGTTGCCTCCCTTGTGGGGGATAGGTGTAGCTTCACACTGTTACCTCCCTTGTGGGGGATAGGTGTAGCTTCACACTGTTCCCTCACTTGTGGGGGATAGGTGTAGCTTCTCACTGTTGCCTCCCTTGTGGGGGATAGGTGTAGCTTCACACTGTTGCCTCCCTTGTGGGGGATAGGTGTAGCTTCACACTGTTGCCTCCCTTGTGGGGGATAGGTGTAGCTTCACACTGTTGCCTCCTTGTGGGGGATAGGTGTAGCTTCACACTATTCCCTCCCTTGTGGAGGATCTAAACTCAGAAACTTTCTTTCACTTCTTTTACAGCATTTCCTCTATCAAACTTCAAAATGAACTAATTTTCTTTCCTGTTTCACAGCTGAATTTGAGCTGGCTGCTCCCACTCTCAGGTGGAATTAGCAGCTGATGAGAAAACATGAAGACTCTGCAGAAGAACGTTATTTCATTACAAACATGTCATGAAGCATTTTCCTTTTCAAACTTTTCATGCAAGTTAAAACAAAATTGTGAGCATAGACATGTATATGTAACCCGTATACACACAAATTCTTTCTAATAATGCTGTCCAGAATATATTGGCTGGGGAAAACAATAAAATACAAGATCACACACACACACACACCACACACACACACACACACACACACACACACACACACACACACACACACACACGCACACACACATGCACAAAAGAGAGAGAGAGAAACAGACAGACAGAGACAGAGAGACTCACATTTGACCAGAACAGTCAGACTGCTGTTCGCCCTCAGGGGCAGACGACCATCACCGTTGTCAGGTTTGGTTGTCTCCACCTGGACCTGGTACACCCCACTGTGAGTCCTGTTGACCGACACAATCTCAAGGTCAGGTCCAGTGACATGGCTGGCACTCCAGCTGCAATCCTTTGGACTGGGGTTGCTGGCAACGTTACACTGCAGGTGAACTCGTTCACCTTCAACGACGGAGCAGGAGGTTCTGTCTGACGTCATAGTACATTCATTGCCAGCTGCAGGACTTAAGGTGATGTCTGGTCCATCTGGGGGCAAAAAATGAAAGAAAAAAACCATGTTCAAAGGAACAATGTAAGAACAAGCACACAACAACAATAAGACTGTGAACAATGACAAGATTGGAAACTTCACACTACAAGAAAGGTTCCGTGTTTCAGTTGATTATCGAAGGAAAAGGAGGTGTACCTTTTCGTGCTACAAAACCCACCGTCCCAAGGCTTATCTGATCAGAAGTGTGGCTCTGAAATTCAGGTAATGGAAAAATCAAACAAAATCAAATGAAGCTGGGTTATCTCACATACACACACACGTGCACGCACACACAACACACACATGCATACACACACACACACACACACACACACACACACACACACACACACACACACAACACATTTGGACATGCACAGACACAAACATGTGCAACTAAGAACATTTACCCAACACACATACACCAAAAAAGCAGATGATCCTGAGCGTACACCACACGGCCACCCACACACACACACACACACACACACACACACACACACACACACACACACACACACACATGGTTCATCTGCCCAGTCCAGGTGAGCATGCATAGCTTGCTGAGTCAACAGTCTTTAACAGGTGGTTTTGCAGGTTGTGCTTCCATGCCTAGAAAACAGGTACAACTGACAGGCTTCCGTGACAGCTCAGACCTACCAGGGCCAGACCGATCCTGATCCACTCCTTGATGTGGATCACCAATGTGGATCACCAATGTGGATCACCGTGCGCCTTTCCCGACACCATCAGAGCTGCATTTCATCCAAAAGATATTTTTCATCTGTGACTTTCCAACCACGGATGTTTTTTTTGTTTGTTTTGTTTTTTTGTTTTTTTTATCTTCCATCCTTGTTCTGTGGCTTCTGAAATTCCATCGAAGTCAACTGCACTGGGGCTGTTTTGAAAACATTGGACCTGGCCCCCTCTCTTCACAACATACCTGCACCTCTCTGGGATGTGGGATGTGTGCTTTAACTCATCTGTGACTTACTATGACTATATTGTAGTGGTCGTTTAAGGTATAACACTTGTGTTTGCTTTAACTGTAGGCACTTTTGGTGGCAACTGAGTTGCTTCCCTTGGTAAGGTTTGTACTGTTTGGGAATGTGAAGTTTGAGAACGCAGGGTTTTTTTTTGTTTTTGTTTTTTGTTTTTTTTTGTTTTTTTGATGATTTTAAATGAAAATGTACCGAAAAAGCCTGATGCCGAGAGAAGAACTTCTTCGTCTGCTTGAACACGACAGGCTGCCGACAGCGATTCTGATGAGTCTTTATCCCTTCAAGAAAGTGGCAGTAGTGGTGAAAGTCATGAAGAAGACCATGTAGAAACTGTGTCAGTGTTGGATTTCACTTCAGTAGCCAGTACAAGTGGACAGACTGACTGTGGTGGGGCCAGGGGTGTTGAAGTTTGTCTCGGACTCAGATCAAACAATCCAGTTATAAATTACCACAGCTGAAATCAGCATTCATGTTTAATTTAGTACAGCACATTTGGTAACCATCGCACTACATCTAGGGCTGCTAGACAGGTTTATTTACAGCTACTGGCTTTCTGTAATGTCTTGAAGGCAGGCCCAGGCTGGCTGGAACATCAGGCAGAGGCAGTGCCGGTCACAACTGCCTGGTTTGCTGCTGTTGAGGCGAGGGTTCCCATGCTCCTTTCCCATGCTACACAGACCTTTCTCTGTGTGCTCTGCGGTTCAACTTGCAGGAGTGCTCACCCACTGAAAGGCCAAGTTTAGCCTGGTGTGCCTGGGAGAGATGTACGACTTTGAAGATCTTGGTAATGCTGATGGCAATGTTTATGTGTTGGTTACTGAGACAGGGAGACTCCTGTGAATGTTTCTGTTGGTGTTTGAAAGTCTGCTCAACAGGAACAGAGATTTTGGACCTTTGTTGTTCAAAGCATACAGAACATTATTGTTTCACTCCTGTTTGTTAACAGGCAATATCACAACTTCAAGTTGGAGTTTTGAACACTGATACTCTGCTCCTTGCCCTCATGTCTTTACTCCATATTCTGACAAAGTCAAGTAGTTTCCTGACACATTCAACTTATCTCGCAGGTTACAAGGATCCGCATCTCGTTTTCCTTTTAAAAAATCCTGAATCTGAGCTCGATTCCATTTCATCATATAACACCTTTGTTTGTGCACACAGAATTCCAAGTCGTTCATTTTCAGGCCAGACATGGCCCGTGAACCCAGAGCCTTTCTTTTCTGACTCAGGTTTTCATAATGTTCCTGCCTTAATTAAGTGAAATGAAGAAATGTCTTCCCAGTCTTTTCAGCAGATCTGCTCTCTTCATTTAATGAATTTGGTCATTCTCATAGAGTTAACATGGAAGATTACCTTTCTTCGTCAACATCTTCTTCAGAGATCTGGCAGAATCCAGGGTCTTGCTTCATGTCAAAACTCCTGTCACCACAGTCCTCACATACTGAGATTATTTTCTGCAGTCTATCTGGATCCTGGCAGAGCTCCAGACTCTGCTTCATCAGGCTCCTCTGGATAGTCTGGAGTCTACTTATGGACTGTGATTTGCAAACCAAGGGAGGGACATCAGTTTGTACTTTGTCAGAATGTCTTTTATCCCCCAGAGACCAGCCTAGTTTCAGGATTTTCTATTCCCTTTATTTATTGGGGATCTTCAAGCTCCAGTTGTATCATTTTTGTATCTTAGCCTGTGATAAATAATTAATAAAAGTCTGGGCTTTGCGAGACTGACGACTTATTTCCTACCCAAGATCTGCCAGTCATTGGGAAATACTATACCCCTAAATCAACAAAGCATTGATCAAGTCTGAGTAATTGGCCTAAGACTTCACCAGCTTGACAGCAAGCAGTAGACGAAGTGTCAAAGTTTTCTCTTTTTCCTTTTTAAGTAAAGCGATCCCCCAGTGTGGATATTTTACCCTATACAGGGCTTACAACAGAAATACAATGAAAAACTAATTAAAGTAAGTTTTAAAAAGTAATTATAGTAAATCTGACCGACAACACGGACAAACAAATCACAAGACAAACCATGACACGTTTTGATCTCTTTGGTCTTTTTCAGGAAAAATAAACATGTCATGTGACGTAGCCTCACATGGAAACATGTGACATTCCATCACATATAGACTTGTTTGATATGAATCATTTGCCTAGGTGACAGAAAAAGGAAAGGGTTAAAGGAGATAAATTCACGTGGCCTAACCAGTGTGGACTGTGTCCCTAATAGCTGTGAGAATCACTCAGTGAAATGGATGAAGGTTGACCATTGGGTGAATCACTCAGTGAGATGGGTGAAGATTGACCATTGGGCAAAAGTTAACCAGGGGCTGGTAATGTGTAGCGATCACTGAATACGTACTCAGGAGGAGTGAAGGAAGAAAGAATAAGGTATAGCCAAGAGATGGCCTGGAGACGTTGACCAGACAGGTGGCTTTGAACGGAAGGGGAACGCGCCTGTGACCTGCAATTACCAGGTGAAGTATAGACAGATGGGGAGAAAAGAAAAAAAGGGATAAACTATAGAAAAGAAAAAAAAGAAAGAATTTATAATTTAAATCCTGAAATAGATTACTTACACGAACTTCATTCGTGTTTCAGCCCCCCAGTGCTGTGACAGCACCAGATGTCTTAAAGTAAAGGAAACCAGAGAGAGTTCCTGGGTAGCTGAGGCGCACCCGCCTATCTCCAGTGGCTGGAGGATTAATTTTAAACAAGAAGTGGGCAGCGACTGCGGCAGTTGTGGAAGAAGTTCATGAGTTGAACAAACGTCATGCTGGTCTATCATGATTACTTATGTTTCCCTGGGTTGTGTCTTGGACATTTTTTCTGAATTGTTAGCCATCTCATTGTTTTTGGAAGCTGGTGAATTGCCTCTCCAGTGGGAAGGAGAGAATCACTGAAAAGAAATTGATTATAACTAAATGATATGTGGAATATTTGTCCCCCCTCTAGGAAGGAGTGACTGAATGAAGAAATTGTAAAAGAATATCGTGTACTGATCAAGTATTATTTTGGATTGTGTTGCTGATCATTGTTCAGTTAATTGTCCCCCAGTAAGGAGGGGGAGAAGAAAAGGAAAGTGTAGTTGTGCCTTCTGATTGTCTGGAGTGATTGCGTGCGCACGAGGTAAATGCTATCATGAGTGCTTGCGTGCATTTGTGTAGTGTGACAGTGGTGACCCCAACGTGAATATATTACCCTATACAGGGATTGCAACAGAAATACAATGAAAAACGGAACGCTCTGAAAGAGTTGCTCCCTAAGTAACAGATCTTGCAGCGATTGGAAAGTCTTATGTGTCTTTGTTAAATCTATCCATCTGTCCAGATAGTGACTCATTCGGATTTAAAATGATGGAAATTTGTAGGCTGTTGTCAGTCTCTTCTGTTTTAACCACGCCATACCCAGTCGAGTGGTCGAAAGATTTAACGGTTCTTCGGTTCAATGACTTAATCACACTCTCTGTGTGCCAATCAAAATGTGTTCCCTATGTTAACTTCTGAAAGGACAAGACATACTGGTCACTCTTTGCTAGGAAGACATATGTCGAAGTTCTATCAAGGCAGCAAAAGCTAAATGGGGTGATAGTATTGAGCTCAGAGGGCCACCAAGACTTGTTTGGTTCAATAACTTAATCACACTGTGTTCTAATCAAAACGTGTTCCATCCATCTAGCCTGTGGGTTCAATCAAGGCTGACAGGTGTGTCCAAGGCTTATGGTGGTCAAGTTGGGTAATGTAAGTATGAAGAAACTTGTGAACACACACACAGCACAATATGTGGAATGAAGTATCTGTCAAATGTATTCTTTGTATGTGTGTGTGTGAGTGTGTTCGTGTGTGTGCCTGCATGTGTGCATGCATGCATGCATGTGTGTGTTTGTGTTTGCATGTGTGCGCTCCAGTGCGCGGGTGCGGACTCGCACGCATGTGTGTGTGTGTGTGTGTGTGTGTGTGTGGTGTGTGTGTGTGTGTGTGTGTGTGTGTGTGTGTGCGCGCTACAACTTACAGTAGACCTGCAGAGTGAAGTCATCTGTGAGTTCTAATCCTTTATGCTGGGTAAACTCGTTGCTGGCCTGGCAGTGACATCCCTTTGATTGTCTCCCTTGTCAACAGACAGCTGTAGGGGATTGGCGTTGACAGCTGGCCTTTCACTTAGCCACGTGATCCCTGCAGAGGGATATCCAGGGGAGGTCAGTGAACAGTTCAAGGTCACACTTTCACCTTCCAGAGGGGGGTATGACTGTCCGTCTGTCTGTCTGATGACTGGTGAAGAAGGAGGGTCTGGAACAGTCAGTAGCCACATGGGTTCTTAGCGCTACTATAATCATAAAAAACGCTGGTAATTGTAATGACAGTGATGACGATACTGATGGTGATGATAGTGTAAAGAGAGGATCTGGACAATGTCATTGGTTACAAGGATAATGGGTGCTATCACAATCACGATGAATGTTGGTGATGAGAAAGATGGTGATGATGATGATGATGATGTGATGATGATGATGATGGTGATGATGATGATGATGATGGTGATGGTGATGATGATGATGATGACGATGATGATGACGATGATGATGATGATGATGACGATGATATGATGATGATGATGATGCAGAGGGAGGATGTGGTCACATGGATAATTACTGTTTTTAAAACCATGGTGAATGAGGGTGATGATGATAATGATGGGATGGTGACATTAATGTTGGTAATCTTTTCCCTGCACAACACACACACACACACACACACACACACACACACACACACACACACACACACACACACACACATGAAACATTCTCTTTCGATTCTGTTGAAGGGCTACATGCAAGCTGTGGAGTTGTGGAGCACATCATTTATTGATCCATCATCCAAAAGCAAAGGAATTATTTCTCAAGTCTCAAATTTATTTTCCATCTGTTGAGTCCACTCACTTGTCCTTCTCCTTTATTCAGAATAACAACTCCCTCTTTTGGCTCATTTATGTGTATTCTTCTTTAAAACGTTTAAAGCATAGTGGAAAAATTACATTTTCAACATTTCTAACACCTGTAGTAAAGATGTGAAATGTAATCCCTCTATACTATGAGCACTACCATTCGAGACAATTCCTTTACAGTAAGCACACAAAAAGAGGAGAGGTCACACACAAGGCGTAATATTACTATCATTAACTCTCAACAAGATTTATGTATGGAAGCCATTTTCTGCAAAAATCAGTGTACATTAAGTAAAGCAAATGAATAAGTTTGTCAGCTTTGAACATAGTCTTCAGTTTCCTTGGAAAACACTGTATTCTTGGTTTAGTCTGACTCATCCTGTATTGGAAAATAAAGTATCTGGCATAGAAAATAACTTGTTCAAAGACTTCATCTGTTTTTTGTGCATTCGCCATAGTCCAACAAAACCAGTTCTATATTTCAGTTTATCCTTGTACAGTGTTCACATTCTTCCTTCATTGCATTTCCAAGTCTCTATGAAAAAAAAATCACAGGATAAAATTACACTGCTGCAGACACTATTGTACACTCTCTTTCTCAGATATACAAAAAGAGCTCAGGTCATTATGCGTGATTCCCACCTTACTCAGCATACTGTTTGTCACTAGGATATTATGACATACCCTTCTTTGAAACCAGTATAATTCTACCTTTTTAATTTTATTTTTCACTCTTTTATTAACATTGCTCCAGTCTATTACTGTTCATTGATTAATTTTCCCATTTACCAAATACGCTTTCTTTAATGAAACATATACACTTTTTTTCTGGAAGGAAATCATAATTCGTCTCAAACACTGTACCACACAATCCAGTTAGCTGTTTACCTTTAATGCTTTTTTGTTTGTTTGTTTCTTTGTTTGCTGTTAGCTTTAGTTCTTGAAGTGTTCCACTATCATCATGTCAATAATTATATTACATTCATTAGCACAATTTTCAGATTATTACACACACACACACACACACACACAGCCGCGCACAGCGCGACCCCGCACACTCATTCACATAGATGTGTCACATTCTTGGCTGTCTCTTTCTCTCCCTTCTTTCATTCCTATCAATCATCGTGTTGTGTGCTGTCTGTGTTTAGCTCAGTTGCTGTAGATCTCTATCAACTGTGTGTGGAAGCAGTGTCACTGTGGTCAGGAGAAGGCTGGTTGGTCATGCCTATTACTGTATTTGAATTGGGGGCACAGGTCCCTCTGCCTTCCATTTTTTTCAGTGTTTTTGCAAGCAAGCGAAATTTGCCGTGACCTATTCCCGAAGTGGGTTTTCTTTTTTGTTTGTTTGTTTGTTTGTTTTTACCAGATGAGGCCATCTACTTGCCAGAGTTATCTCACACCCTGGGGAAGCGAGGAACCCGGCATTGTCGGGCTGACGCCTGGCCTATGGTCAGACTTATTCAGGCTGAAAAAAATTGTTCAATGCTGTTTTACTTCAAGTGAAACAGGTCTTGGGATGGTTCGTTGCAGCTGAGCTTCAAAGCTGTGCGATTGCTGTGTATGTTCAGTCAAGGTGGAGACTTTGATCTGTGGAGACGTTGATCTATCCTTGCACTCGAAGCCAGGAGAGACTTGCCGTCTATTTGTAGCGCAGTGTCTTCTTCGAGTGTTGTGCAACGCAGTGTGAGGGGCCTTCAGTGACTGCATCATTGTGTATCTGTGCGAGACACTGGGTCACTTGTGGACCTGAACTCTGTTCCTGTTGCTTCTGTGGTGGACTGGGGGCAGTGCGTGGTGTGGCGACGACAACTGTTGGCTGCCTGGTGGGGTCTGCCTGAAGACGTCTGCTGGGGCCATGTACAGTCATAGAGGTGACCGTAAGGAAAATGAGTTTTCCCTTCAGTTCCTTTCTGTGAGGAAATCATGGCTGGTGATTTTACTATGGCTTTGTTATTACTGTAGTCAACTGAACGACGATGACTGTAAAGTAGTGGATGCGTTAACAGAAATGGTATCAGTGCCCTTGTACTATGGGAACTACTATGTATTTGTGTGTGTGTGTGTGTGTGTGTGTGTGTGTGTGTGTGTGTGTGTGTGTGTGTGTGTGTGTGTGTGATTAGGATTAATAAACTACAAGGTTTTGCAGAGATACGATTTTTGTTGTAATTTACAGTAATATAAGTTTAAATGGCAGTCATGTGGTGTGTTTTTTTTTAGATGGGCAAAGGGAAGCATTTTCGCCTGGTGAACAGCCAGTCTGGTAACTACTCATGTAGTCATTTTGGAAGACGGTGGTAGTCATAAGTTCAACCTTGACCTTTTGTTTGTTCGCTTTTTTGTTGTTGTTGTTTTTTTTTGCTTTTTGTTTGTTTGTTTCAATCTGCGTCCTCTTCGTGATGAGTGGTGACAGAAGGGTGGGGTCCAGGGGAGGTCTACAGATGTGTGGCCCTGTATGTCAGCAGACCTTGCACCTTAGTGTCCCCTCCATCAGCTGCCACCAGGGATCGATGTGACACGGTGACTGATTCTGCAGCGGGAGACCACCCAGGGTGACCCACGTCAGGGCAGGGAAGCGGCGAGTTCCAACAGCTAAGAGGGCGAACAAAGCAAAGCACAAACCATCCACAGCCCTTTGTCATCACCACAAAGGACAGTGATGAGGTCCCCCCCCCCCCCCCCAAACCCCATTTAGAAACTACATTTATCACAAGTTTTACCCTGATGGCACAACTGGTCGTGACGAACTTGTGCTGTTTCCCTTTGTGTCCAGATTTGGTTTGGGAGAACTAAAGTATTATTTCTTTCCCCAATCAATTTAGTAGTAGTAGTAGTAGTAGTAGTAGTTGTGTATTACTGTTGTTATTATTATTGTTTTTATTAGCATCATTATTATTATCATTACTATTATTATTATCATTTATTCTATAAGCAACATTATCTTATCTTATTATTATTTATTATTATGTAGCCGGATACTAACGATACATTGCATGGCATAGTTACTTGTCATAGATGAAATATTTTGTTCAAGAGTTACCTTCCCCATTACCTCCCTTGATTGAAAAATCTTGATTTTTTTTTTTGGGTGTAAACTCTTTAAATTATGAATACCTCAGAACCTACATAGTTGTATATACGTTACTGAAGTCACAAAAATTACTGTATTTTATTCATTACAACCATACTGGGCTGATAAGCCTATATTTTTTTCTAAACTGGCATTTTGCACAATTAGTTTTGGTGCCATTTTGAATTGTCCGTCAAACAAACCTTGAATAATTCTTGATTTTGCAAAAGTATGAGAAAGTAAAGTCCATAAGCTCTCATTTCAAATATCGCATGCCTAGGATCTTTTCCGCACACGCGCGGCTATACGAAATGACTGACGGCGCTGGCCTCCCTTGAGCGAGTTGTCTTCTTCATTCATTGTTGGCGTTTTGATCTAAACTGTCGTTTTACGAAATTTGAACTTCCAGATCAGAATCTTGTTAATGACTCCATTTCTATGATAGAAGCAACGAAAAATGTATACAATTTATCATTGGATGGACCATTTCAACAGAGTAAAATTTCATTGAAAAATCGTATCAAAACCAAAAATTGATGGAAAACACAATCGACCTTCCTCACCACATGGCATGTGGTGAGGAAGGTCAGTTGTGTTTTCCATCAATTTTCTAAAACAAAGTTCTCCACTCAGACACCATCTTGGATAATGAAATTTATTGTATGAAAAGAGTGAAGTACCAGCTATTCATTCATAACAGAATTTTTTCACACTGTTAGGTCTTTCTGATCGTAAACGCCTTAAAAGTGGGTTCACTCTCCAACTTAAATCATCAACAATTTAACACAGCCAACAAAATTTTCGAATGTGACTTAATGCATTTTATTCTTTGGGCTCTAAGGTTTTCATCGGTATCAGATGTGTTTGAATACTTTGAATGGACAGCGAGCCAGACAACACTGAAGTTGCGATAGATAGCACAAATTTCTGTCAGTTTCCGTCTCGCCAGGCTGTTTTGACTGCAGCAGTGTGTTGCTGGCTTTGCGGTCTGGCTTGTGCTACATATTTAAGAGGCATTGTGTGTGAGACAGGGGTGTGCCCCAAAAGGGTGTCCCAAGAATACAGAGCGTGTGCTCAGTGAGAGAGAGTCTTCCCAGGGCAGTGTTCCTGGCCTGAGCTCCCTATTATGGAAGGAAAATAAAAGAAGAAAAACTCTGCTTCGTCCTCTGTGTCTTGACTGGCTGCTGTCCCTTGATTCCTGCACTTACCACCATCTGCCCATCTTCACCAGCACACCCCTTAACCCTCCACACCATCACAACTATCATTTTTATTATTACTATTGTTATTATTATTGTTGTTATTATTACTATTATCATTGTTATTACTATTGTTATCATTATCATTATCATGATGATGATGATGATAATGATGACGCTGATGATAAAAATGGTGATTGTGAAGATGATTCCAACAGCAATAATGAAGATGATGATGACAATGATAATGATAATGACATAAGATGATGATTGATCAAGATGATGGTGATTATGATAATGGTGATGATAGTCACAATGTACAGCCAAAGCCCTGATAACAATAATGACGATGATGATGATGAAGATGATGACGATGATGATGATGATGATGATGATGATGATGATGATGATGATGATGATGATGTGATGTTGATACTCACAATACACAGTCAAAGTCCTGGAATCTGTCAAGGTGTAGTAACTCTCTCTGACCCAGTGACCACGGCACACACACACCAGGTTGTTGTCAGAATCACTTAGGGATGAGATCTCCAAACTGCTGGACTGTCCATTGGTTGCATCCTGCTCATGACCCGGACAGGTCAAGGACACAGAGTTTACCACAGGGTCACCTCCAGTGACAGTACAACTCAAGGTCAAACTGTCACCTTGGTAGAGGATCTGGTTGTTGTCGTATCCACTGACCAGAGGGGGAGACAGTGGTGGATCTACACAAATGCAAAAAAAAATAAATAAATGAAAAAATACCAGTGCTTGAAATTCCCAACTTTTTCTTTTTCATTTTCGTGAGGACAGGTAGATAAAAAAAAAAAAAATCTACCTGCCCCCTCTCATATCCCTCCACACGCATAATTTCTACTTGCTCCCCCACCTCCATCCCCTCCTTAGTAAACAAAAGGTTGATAAAATTACTTATTGGCAGTGCCGTGACAAGTCAGCAGACATATTCCAGTAGGGTACAGGAAATGCAACACAAAATTCCAGACTTTTCCAGACTTTTTTCCAGGCCAAGACCTGCATTTTCAATACTACTTTCAATGGCCAGAAGACCCCGATATTGAAAAGACGTTGATGTAGGGGACTTTTCAGCCTGTCCAGTAATGGCATGTTCTGTATACATGTAGTTGAGGCCTATTAGAGAGAAATACATAACTCAGTTTATTTATTCATGAGGGTATAAACAGAAAATAAAAACATTTTCTATTGCGTGTTTACGAGTGTTTCAGAAAAGAAAAACAAAACAGTTATGTTTCCATCATTTAAGCATTCCTGGACTGAATAAAACTATAACATCTCCGCCTCGCTTTCTGTCTCTTCTGTTTCTCTCTCCCTCTTCTGCCAAAGGAGAAGGTAGGGGTGGCAAGTGGAGGGTAAGAGTGATAAAGTAAAGGTATGAACGTGAAAGGGGAAGATGGAAAAACGATTTGTTTACACGGAAGCTTACTTTTCAGTCGTCCTTTCACCCACCCACCCACCCACACACACACCCACACACACACACACACACACACACACACACACACACACACACACACACACACACACACGTTCCAGAATAAATCCACTTCATGTCTACAAACATTTAACAATACAGATAAATGGAACAGATTCGATCTGTCATTCCCAGCTGACAATGCTTACGTGCTTTTGACATGTTCTATGCAAAGAACACGTCTTGCCTGAAGAAAATGGGAAATCTGTTAGATTCCTCAGCGAGAAAACCAGAGAGGGAGTGGAGGGGGCGGGGGAGGGGGGGGGGAGAAGGAGGGGGTGGCAAGGGAGGGTAAGAGTGATAAAGTAAAGGTATGAACGTGAAAGGGGAAGATGGGAAAACGATTGTTCACACGAAGCTTACTTTTCAGTCATCCTTTCACCGACACTAACAAAATTTGGTCGCTTGAGGGAAATATGGAGGGAGAATTTCTACTTAGATGCCAGATGATTCAGTTGTCATAGACAGTTGGACAGGTGGGTATTTTGAATCCTGACACGTAAACATGCGCGCACACGCACACACACACACACAGAGTATTCGCAGGTGATAGAATGGGATTATTCCAAAGAATTTTTTTCTTTCTGTTAGGATGATATGAATTGGTTTATGCTTTTACTGTTTCCATTTTGATGTCTCTGTAATCCTTTTTCACTTGAGGTATAAAGACATGTTATTAGACATGCTACACATGCACAACATAAAACTCACTGACAAAATTTGTGTTGTTATGGCACGACAAGGATGTTTTTGTCTACCCTCAAAACCAAGCGAAAACAAAAAATACCTAGTCCAGATGCCCCCCTTTCTATTCATCTCATTCACTGGTGTTCAACTGATTGATCTGCTGTAGTCAATGAGATCGACACAAAGGAGAGCTTCACAAAAGCATTCCCAAACTGTTTCGTCAGTCCCCATGGACATGTTTTTTTTTATATTGAGGGGGTGGGGGTTGCGGGGATGGGACATCTTCCCTGCCCCCCCCCCCCCACCCCCACCCCACCCCACCCCCACCCCCCCTCCCCACTCTGCTATCTGGCTGAAACTGTGATCTAGTGATCGAAATTAATTTTACATTTCACACTTCTTGGAATTACTTCCATATGGTCAGTATAAGTATAAACCTTAAACTTTTCACAACGATCGGATATTTCGTAGAGCAAGGTTATTCTATCAAATGACTGAAGGTCAAAAGAGCTGCAGGAAAGGTAACTCTCAGTGGTGTGACATGGGAGATTGACCTTCAGCCCCTCAGCTGATCATCATGATGTTGGTTTTGCGGCCACAATACCGTTTCTGTGCATTTCAGCCAATAATCCATATCCCTACCTGTTTGTACTTTATATCCTGGGAAGACAGAAAGCCTTGTCTGTGTGAATACACAGTGTTTTGACAAACATCACCAAACCATTGTCCTGGTGTCACTGTATAAGACAGAAGACAGGGATATATGTATGAATATACCCCCCTTTATAACCACCCCTCCCCCTTTTACCTGAGTACGACGCCACACAGCAAGCACACGGACAAAGGGAAGTATGGTGCACAAACAGAAGGCTTTATTTGCATTCACACACGCAGTCTCACCAACAGAATGGCAGATGAAAACACCAAGATCTTTACGTCCAACACACACGACCAGTTTTTCGCCACACGCAAAAAAAAACAGCAAAAAAACCCAACCAAACAAAAAAGGAATCCAACCATACTAATAACACCAATGCACGACCATCATTACATGGCCCTTATGCATACCTGTGCACGCATATGCTGCGCACTCATATGAAAAGAGCTCACATTCACAGCAATAAAGTTGTGGCCCGAGCCAAGAAAAACTACTGGACTAACTTTTTGCAATACTGAAGTACATGAATCAAAAGATCTACATAAAGTCTGGGCAAAGGTGAAAGAAATGAAAAACAGATTCACGCTACCAATCTTCCCCATAAAGATAGAGAATAAGCAATTTCTAATGTCTAAAGAAAAAGCTGAACTGTTTCTTGACACATTTACTAGCAACAGCTTATCCACAAATCTGGATGCTGATAGTGTTCATTACAGAAATAGTGTTCATTACAGAAATAAAGAAGAAAGTAGAGATTCCTATGTTGACCTAAATCCTGACAATACACACTATCTTAATACACCAATTCAGTTTGATGAATTTATTGAAGCACTGGAGTCATTTTCTTCAAATAACTCTTCTGTTGGTTTGGATGACATTTCTTATCAGCTTCTGATTCGTTTACCATTTAATTGGAAAGAATTGTTATTTTCGTTTTACCAAAAATGTTGGTTAAATGAAGCTCTTCCTAAAATCTGGAAGCAGTCAACTGCAATTCCTATTCCAAAACAAGGTAAACCGAGATCAGATATAAGTAGTTATCAACCAATAGCTTTAACTTCCCATGCCAGTAAATTATTAGAAAAAATTATACAGAAAAGATTATTTTATCACTGTGAAAAACAAAATATCATCCCTACCTGTCAAGCTGGGTTTAGCAAAGGACGTTGCACAACAGACAAACTTAGTTAAACTTACAACTCAAATAAAAAAAAAACAATTCTCCAAAAGAAAAAGTACACTTGCCACATTCTTCGATGTACGAAAAGCTTATGATAGTGTTTGGCATGCACGACTTTTATATAAATTGAAAAAAATTGGAATAACAGGTATAACTTATCATTACATTAGTAATTTATTATCAGATAGGTCAATACAAGTCAGACATACAGTCAGACTGGGAAATGTCTACTCTTCAGCAAAAAGAATTGATATTGGCATTCCACAAGGATCTGTACTAACTCCATTATTGTTTAATATATTAATTCACGATCTACCAAACTGTCTATCAAAAACAACAAATGTTGTGCAATATGCAGACGATATAGCTATTTGGATCAACACATCTTTGAGAAAACATACTAACAAAAGAACTGTTCATTATGTTCAGAACATATACCAAAGAGAACTCAATAATCTAAATCAATATATGAAAGAAAATGGATTGAAGTTGTCTTATGAAAAGACTTATCTTATGCTTTTTAATAATGGTGAAAATCCTGAAACTCTTCCTCAGTTAGTATTGGATGGAAACCCTCTTGTTTATAAGCATTCTGTTAAGTTTTTAGGAGTACATTTAACATCAAAATTAAATTGGAAAGTTCATATTGAATATTTGATTTATAAAGCAAGAAAAAGATTTTAATTTTTTTTAAATCATAAATAAACAGACATGGAGCCAAAATACCAAAACATTACTACACCTTGCAATTTCTTTAGTTCGATCAGTACTCTCTTATGGGCAAGAGGTGTATTTCAGTGTTTCAAATACTCTTTTAAATAAGTTACAAAGCATAGATAGTAGGGCTATCAAGCTAGCTCTTGGTGTCCCTATGTACTCTAACACTCATAGAACATATAAAGAGAGCAACATGTTGTCATTAACAGAACATCCAAAATGAGCAGTTTCAAAATATATGATCAGAAGTCTATCTGTCGTTAATAATACACAGGAAGAAATATTCTTAAATGCAGAAACAGAGTTCCCAAAGAGAGCAAAAAACATAACACTTCTTCAGCCTATCAAGAATTTTACTGAAGACGTTATGAGTAAAAGCAAAATAGATATTCACAATATTTCAGTCATGCCCATTATACCAATGATGCCACCCTGGGAACAAAGAAAGGCAAAGTTTGATATAGAATACAGCAGTTACAACAAAAATGAAGAAGAGAATTTATTAGTTACTGACGTTCGCCTTCATCTAGATTCAAAATATTCAAATCATCTAAAAATTTTCACTGATGGCTCCGTCTTAGAAACGTCAGACAGTGGTGCAGGTTTTGTTATTCCTTCGCTCAGAATAGAAAAGTCATATTATTTAGGCAAAGGTGTTTCAATATTTACGTCTGAATTATATGCAATAATGCAAGCTTTAGAATTCATTTGTGATCTACCTTATTCCGCTTACAACATCTTACTATGTGTTGATTCAAAATCAGTTTTACAAACGCTCAAGCAAAATAGCTGCAACGGTCGTAACGATATTGTCTTTGAAATTAAGTATTTAATTCATCGTATTGCTATAAAAGGTATTAGTATTGACTTTTGCTGGGTGCCATCTCGTTCTGGGCTCTTTTGGAATGAGGTTGCTGATAGAGCTGCTAAACGAGGGGCTTTCAATAACCCTGACACAGCTTCAAATGAGAAATTAGCATTATCAACAGATGAAATGTACTCCTTGTTGGAAAAATCCACTTGTACTAGTCCATCTGCTTCTAGATCTAAGGTCTTGACATATAGTAGACCTATAATTACTTTACTGTACAAAATACGACTAAACTCGTGGAAAGCTAAGTACACAAAAGTTAATTGTATTTGCAATCTTAAACTATCAATTCATCACTTACTATTAGAATGCCCAATTTTGCTTGCTTGATACCAAATGAATAATATGGAGTTTTTTCTGAAGTATGACAACATAAGGGACATCTTGAATGATGAAGAAATTGACATTATTTTAATTGCAAAAGTTATTCTATCCACACCTATTGGAAGATTACTTTGAAGTTTTATTTCACCTGTTCTTATTTTTGAAGGGGGAGGGGTAACTTTTGCATGGTGTCTAAAATCACTATCCTTGTGAACAGACATTGAATTAAATATTCATTCATTCATTCACACATACAAACAAGCACACAAGCGCACACACACACTTTCTGTTCAGACATATGTAAGCACACAAACATGCACGCATGCCTGCACACACACACACACACACACACACACACACACACACACACACACACACACACACACACACACACACACACATCATACGTAAACACATACGTACACTTCAGATCTAAAGTTAAGCTGCCCTGTTGTTCCTTGTTGTTATTGTGGACATTGGTGACGGTGCACATGATCACTTTGTTGTCGTCACCATTGTCCCCAGATCCAGGAGGGCGTGGCTTAAAGCTGCACGTGCTCTGTTGTGTGACGTCACACGGGATGTTCCATTGGTAGGTGAGGTCTGAAGAAGGATTGACCTCAGTGGCCTGGCTGGTCAAGGTCAAAGTCAGTGACCCCGTGGTGTCTGTGTAGAAAGGGTTGTCACCCTGAATGCTGACAGTGTCAGGTCCCCCTGCACAGTCAGAACTGTTTACTTCACTAATGTTAATTAAATGAAAATAAAATAATTTTAAAAAGGCCTTTTTTTTTGTAAAATCAAAGAAGTAGAATTCAGGAAAAGAAATATGAAAGCTAGTGCTTCAGTTAGTACTGTAATATGTAAGTAATAATCATTCACATGTGAATTCTCTGCTGACTCTAGAATGATGATGGAATATTGTGCATGATATGTGTGTGTGTGTGTGTGTGTGTGTGTTGTGTGTGTGTGTGTGTGTGTGTGTGTGTGTGTGTGTTTTTGGTGAGTGAGTGAGTTAGAGTGTGTGTGTGGTGTGTGTGTGTGTGTGTGTGTGTGTGTGTGTGTGTGTGGAGAGAGAGAGAGAGAGAGAGAGAGAGAGAGAGAGAGAGAGAGAGAGAGAGAGAGAGAGAGAGAGAGAATTGTTCGGTTTAATGTGTGTTCACTACAGGCGATATCAATCTGCTGGAGGATATGGAATGCACCTGTTTTATCTGTATGATCATATGCTCTGACAATGTGTTGTATGGACAACCATCTAATTATGACCATATGAATGAGTATGTACTGTGAATGGATGGATGTGTGTGTGTGTGTGTGTGTGTGTGTGTGTGTGTGTGTGTGTGTGTGTGTGTGTGTGTGTGTGTGTGTGGAGGACGAAGGGGGAAGGAGGGGAAGATAAAGGGGTAGGGGAGCAATACGAATGTGTCTGTGTAAGAATGGAAGAATCTGGGAAGTATGTAAATGCATCCCAATGCATGTGTTCCTACTAGAAGAGTGTCAGACGCGCTAAGGTCTGAAGGGAAAACACCTATACTAACACCGCCCCTCTCATACAACACACCCACACAACGTTAACAAATAAACAATATATTTATTTAATACGACACGCTGTCGAGCATGCACACACCACCATTCTGCACGATAGACCCTCCCAACATCAACAGTACACACAACACAAAATATCCAACCAACAAGCACAAGCGTACATCAAACCAGGCTGCCAAGCAACCACCCACGGGTGACCAACAAGTCGCACAACTCTTGGACCACAATAATGGCCACTTAAATTTGTTATGATGCACCAAACGTCCACAAAACGAACCCCACAAACCATACGAGTCATCAACTTATTGTCGTAGTAGCTGCATGTCCAGTGAAATCCCCACAATCTCAAACTAGGCACGCTGTAACTTGTGGGACACACAATTGGCTCAGTTAATCTGTTATTGCTCACCACACACCGTTGATGATGGAGTAACGCGGACAAAGGCGACGAAGACGATGATACAGAAGACGATGAACACGCTACTTGGTTGAAGGGTTGAAAATAAGTAGTCGAAGGTTATACTGCAGAAACACGCAATCCTAGCCTAAGACACCAAGCCGACTAACGCACTGGAAATCAGCTGCCCGAAGATGTGGATGTAACAGCAGTGATGAGTCTGCACCACCACCAAACATGGGCGCGCGCGCTTCCTAGCACGCCCACAACTGCGGCAGGGCTGCAAGCCTGTGGCCCCCCCCCCCCCCCCCTGGGTCAGCTCCGCCTGGGTCAGCTCCGCCTGGGTCAGCTCCTCAGGCCGTCACATCAGCCCGGACGTCTGGTCAACACCGGGTGCTGCTCATCCACACTGGAAGCGGTGGCGCTAACGAAAATGACACACCTGCATGCTCCAAATCAGTGACTGGATTCACACTACATTTGCGCATTCCTACACTGTCACTTGTCACGAGTGACGTCCAATAGGACACACGTTGTACAGCTGCCCCCTGCGAGACAATTACTATCACACCAAGGACGAAACCCTCAACAAAACGTATGTCCACTCATTCATTGACTGGCCGATCAATATTCCGCCATCCCATAATGTCACTGACCTAAGGGCCCAAACACGACAACCATTCAGAGTCACAAACACAAAAGGCATTCCATGTGACAACCACAACCAATTCTAGTGCTCTATCAGTCACCAAAAGAACCCCCTCCACTATGCCCCTGCGCCAACACAGGTCTAAACAAACAGAAGACTCAGGCACCGTCACAGTCAACACATTAACACCACCATAAGATTTAGACACCAGTCTCAAAACAAACAATGAAACAACTGACACCCGCCATACTGACATACTGACAATGACACTGGCATGGGATATAACACTAGCCTTAGTGACACAAAACCAGCAGCAGCATAGGTGACCCAACATATAACACAGCATCAATGACATCAGGTAACGCCAACGGCAGCAACAACAATAACAGTCGACTATCACACAAGACCCAATAGCAACACCAACCAAACCAGTAACAACATAGTCAGAATTTCAGCATCCCAACCTGCACGTAGGAGTCACGCTTAGTAATGGTCACACGTAATAAAAAAAACTATAAAAAAAACATCAGTAGCTGCATCAATATTAAACACAGCAGCAGCAATAAGAGAAAGTAATATTGACACTCCTGACACTCCTCTCTTATCAGTACCAACAATCCATCAATACATATTATTATTATTGTTATTAACGTTGCTTAACGTCCAGCCGACTACGCAGAGCCACGTTAGGACGACCCACACTGTCTACAAAACGAAAACTTCATTGCACGTGCGTCAACTGGCCCGAAGACGTGCCCTGCCTACCGGAACACAAAATGGGGAGGCACCGGAAACGAGTCAGCGTCTGCGCATTCATTGAAATCAAGCACCAATAATTAAATTCTGACCCCACAGCAATGATTGGAAGTAGCAGTATTTGAAAGTAGTTGGCGCCACAGGCAATCTCAATCGCTTTCAAAATAAAACCATGGCACCAGCATCCTTAGCCGTGTCTCTACACAACAGTGACAGTACCAGCACTACGGCCAGCTTAGTGGCAGCAGCCACAGCCATGAGTTTGGCAACCATGCCACTTTGCCAACAAATTATCAACACGTCATCACCCCCCCCCCCCCTCTCTTCTATCCACTTCTCCACTAAGCTCACCCATCATATACCAATAGCACGACCACAAAATAATAACCCCCTGACGATTCTCCTTTCACCAAACACAATAACACAAGTAAATTTAAGTATCACTATAGCAACAGCACAATAATCTACTAACCCCCCTCCCCCAGCCTAGGACAGATTCCCAAAATTAAGAGAAGACTGGAGTT
>CM065743.1:48120209-48122012 GCA_033310375.1 Conus canariensis | reverse complement strand
GAACACGCCCCAGACCAACATATAAAAACTGAACACGCCTCAGACCGACACAAGAGACTAAACACACCCCAGACAGACACAAGAGACTGAACACGCCTCAGACAGACACAAGAGACTGAACACGCCCAAGACCGACACAAGAGACTGAACACCCCCCAGCCCAGACACAAGAGACTGAACACGCCCAAGACCGACACAAGAGACTGAACACGCCCAGACAGACACAAGAGACTGAACACGCCCCAGACAGACACAAGAGACTGAACACGCCCCAGACAGACACAAGAGACTGAACACGCCCCAGACAGACACAAGAGACTGAACACGCCCAAGACCGACACAAGAGACTAAACACGCCCAGACAGACGCAAACGATTGAACACGCCCCAGACCAACATGTAAAGACTGAACACACCCCAGACCGACACAAGAGACTGAACACGCCGCAAACAGACACAAGAGACTGAACACGCCCCAGACCAAGATAAAAAGACTGAACACGCCTCAGACCGACACAAGAGACTGAACACACTCCAGACAGACACAAGAGACTGAACACACCCCAGACAGACACAAGCGATTAAACACGGCTCAGACCGACACAAGAGACTGAACACACCCCAGACCAACACAAGAGACTAAACACGCCCCAGACAGACACAAGCGATTGAACACGCCCCAGACCAACATATAAAAACTGAACACGCCTCAGACCGACACAAGAGACTAAACACACCCCAGACAGACACAAGAGACTGAACACGCCTCAGACAGACACAAGAGACTGAACACGCCCAAGACCGACACAAGAGACTGAACACCCCCAGACAGACACAAGAGACTGAACACGCCCAAGACCGACACAAGAGACTGAACACGCCCCAGACAGACACAAGAGACTGAACACGCCCCAGACAGACACAAGAGACTGAACACGCCCCAGACAGACACAAGAGACTGAACACGCCCCAGACAGACACAAGAGACTGAACACGCCCAAGACCGACACAAGAGACTAAACACGCCCCAGACAGACGCAAACGATTGAACACGCCCCAGACCAACATGTAAAGACTGAACACACCCCAGACCGACACAAGAGACTGAACACGCCGCAAACAGACACAAGAGACTGAACACGCCCCAGACAGACACAAGAGACTGAACACGCAAAACAGACACAAGAGACTGAACACGCCCCAGACAGACACAAGAGACTGAACACACCCCAGACAGACATAAAAGACTAAACACACCTCAGACCAACACAAGAGACTAAACACACCCCAGACAGACACAAGAGACTGAACACACCCCAGACAGACACAAGAGACTGAAAACACCCCAGACAGACACAAGAGACTGAACACACCCCAGACAGACACAGGAGACTGAACACACCTCAGACAGACAGAAAAGACTGAACACGCCCCAGACAGAGACACAAGAGACTGAACACGCTGCAGACAGACGCAAGAGACTAAGCACACATCAACTGACACAAAAGCCATGTGAGGTTCAGTTGTTATACTTGCAGTTGAAATGTCTACGGAAAAACAAAAACAAAAAACAAACAAACAAACAAAAATTCAAATTTTTTTGTGAAGAAAGAAAATGGTGTTCTAAGGCAAAGACTTAATACACACGAGCAGTGTCTTCATCCTATCCGCTCACTTGAGGCAAACAATAAGCCTCCTGATTCTGTTGATCCCCTTGAGGCAAACAATAAGCCTCCTGATCCTGTTGATTCAATTGAGGCAAACAATAAGCCTTCTGATCCTGTTGATTCACTCGAGGCAAACA
>CM065743.1:48100209-48115209 GCA_033310375.1 Conus canariensis | reverse complement strand
GACAGAGAAAGGGTCAGGAGTGTGGGGAAGGCGATCGTTGTCCGATTCCTGAGTTTTAAAGACAGAGAAAGGGTCAGGAGTGTGGGGAAGGCGATCGTTGTCCGATTCCTGAGTTTTAAAGACAGAGAAAGGGTCAGGAGTGTGGGGAAGGCGATCGTTGTCCGATTCCTGAGTTTTAAAGACAGAGAAAGGGTCAGGAGTGTGGGGAAGGCGATCGTTGTCCGATTCCTGAGTTTTAAAGACAGAGAAAGGGTCAGGAGTGTGGGGAAGGCGATCGTTGTCCGATTCCTGAGTTTTAAAGACAGAGAAAGGGTCAGGAGAGTGGGGAAGGCGATCGTTGTCCGATTCCTGAGTTTTAAAGACAGAGAAAGGGTCAGGAGTGTGGGGAAGGCGATCGTTGTCCGATTCTTGAGTTCTAAAGACAGAGAAAGGGTCAGGAGTGTGGGGAAGGCGATCGTTGTCCGATTCCTGAGTTTTAAAGACAGAGAAAGGTCAGGAGTGGGAAAGCGATCGTTGTCCGATTCCTGAGTTTTAAAGAAGAGAAAGGTCAGGAGTGTGGGGAGCGATCGTTGTCCGATTCCTGAGTTTTAAAGACAGAGAAAGGGTCAGGAGTGTGGGGAAGGCGATCGTTGTCCGATTCCTGAGTTTTAAAGACAGAGAAAGGGTCAGAGTAGTGGGAAGGCGATCGTTGTCCGATTCCTGAGTTTTAAAGACAGAGAAAGGGTCAGGATGTGGGGAAGGCGATCGTTGTCCGATTCTTGAGTTCTAAAGACAGAGAAAGGGTCAGGAGTGTGGGAAGGCGATCGTGTTCCGATTCCTGAGTTTTAAAGACAGAGAAAGGGTCAGGAGTGTGGGGAAGGCGATCGTTGTCCGATTCTTGAGTTTTAAAGACAGAGAAAGGGTCAGGAGTGTGGGGAAGGCGATCGTTGTCCGATTCCTGAGTTTTAAAGACAGAGAAAGGGTCAGGAGTGTGGGGAAGGCGATCGTTGTCCGATTCCTGAGTTTTAAAGACAGAGAAAGGGTCAGGAGAGTGGGGAAGGCGATCGTCGTCCGATTCCTGAGTTTTAAAGACAGAGAAAGGGTCAGGAGAGTGGGGAAGGCGATCGTTGTCCGATTCCTGAGTTTTAAAGACAGAGAAAGGGTCAGGAGAGTGGGGAAGGCGATCGTTGTCCGATTCCTGAGTTTTAAAGACAGAGAAAGGGTCAGGAGAGTGGGGAAGGCGATCGTTGTCCGATTCCTGAGTTTTAAAGACAGAGAAAGGGTCAGGAGTGTGGGGAAGGCGATCGTTGTCCGATTCCTGAGTTTTAAAGACAGAGAAAGGGTCAGGAGTGTGGGGAAGGCGATCGTTGTCCGATTCCTGAGTTTTAAAGACAGAGAAAGGGTCAGGAGTGTGGGGAAGGCGATCGTTGTCCGATTCCTGAGTTTTAAAGACAGAGAAAGGGTCAGGAGTGTGGGGAAGGCGATCGTTGTCCGATTCCTGAGTTTTAAAGACAGAGAAAGGGTCAGGAGTGTGGGGAAGGCGATCGTTGTCCGATTCCTGAGTTTTAAAGACAGACAAAGGGTCAGAGGTGGGGAAGGCGATCGTTGTCCGATTCCTGAGTTTTAAAGACAGAGAAAGGGTCAGGAGTGTGGGGAAGGCGATCGTTGTCCGATTCCTGAGTTTTAAAGACAGAAAAGGGTCAGGAGTGTGGGGAAGGCGATCGTTGTCCGATTCCTGAGTTTTAAAGACAGAGAAAGGGTCAGGAGAGTGGGGAAGGCGATCGTTGTCCGATTCCTGAGTTTTAAAGACAGAGAAAGGGTCAGGAGGTGGGGAAGGCGATCGTTGTCCGATTCCTGAGTTTTAAAGACAAGAAAGGGTCAGGAGAGTGTGGGAAGGCGATCGTTGTCCGATTCCTGAGTTTTAAAGACAGAGAAAGGGTCAGGAGGTGGGGAAGGCGATCGTTGTCCGATTCCTGAGTTTTAAAGACAGAGAAAGGGTCAGGAGTGTGGGGAAGGCGATCGTTGTCCGATTCCTGAGTTTTAAAGACAAGAAAGGGTCAGGAAGGTGGGGAAGGCGATCGTTGTCCGATTCCTGAGTTTTAAAGACAGAGAAAGGGTCAGGAGTGTGGGGAAGGCGATCGTTGTCCGATTCCTGAGTTTTAAAGACAAGAAAGGGTCAGGAGAGTGGGGAAGGCGATCGTTGTCCGATTCCTGAGTTTTAAAGACAAGAAAGGGTCAGGAGGTGGGGAAGGCGATCGTTGTCCGATTCCTGAGTTTTAAAGACAGAGAAAGGGTCAGGAGTGGGGAAGGCGATCGTTGTCCGATTCCTGAGTTTTAAAGACAGAGAAAGGGTCAGGAGAGTGGGGAAGGCGATCGTTGTCCGATTCCTGAGTTTTAAAGACACAGAAAGGGTCAGGAGAGTGGGGAAGGCGATCGTTGTCCGATTCCTGAGTTTTAAAGACAGAGAAAGGGTCAGGAGAGTGGGGAAGGCGATCGTTGTCCGATTCCTGAGTTTTAAAGACAGAGAAAGGGTCAGGAGAGTGGGGAAGGCGATCGTTGTCCGATTCCTGAGTTTTAAAGACAGAGAAAGGGTCAGGAGTGTGGGAAGGCGATCGTTGTCCGATTCCTGAGTTTTAAAGACAGAGAAAGGGTCAGGAGGTGGGAAGGCGATCGTTGTCCGATTCCTGAGTTTTAAAGACAGAGAAAGGGTCAGGAGTGTGGGGAAGGCGATCGTTGTCCGATTCCTGAGTTTTAAAGACAGAGAAAGGGTCAGGAGTGTGGGAAGGCGATCGTTGTCCGATTCCTGAGTTTTAAAGACAGAGAAAGGGTCAGAGAGTGTGGGAAGGCGATCGTTGTCCGATTCCTGAGTTTTAAAGACAGAGAAAGGGTCAGGAGTGTGGGGAAGGCGATCGTTGTCCGATTCCTGAGTTTTAAAGACAGAGAAAGGGTCAGGAGTGTGGGGAAGGCGATCGTTGTCCGATTCCTGAGTTTTAAAGACAAGAAAGGGTCAGGAGTGTGGGAAGGCGATCGTTGTCCGATTCCTGAGTTTTAAAGACAGAGAAAGGGTCAGGAGTGTGGGGAAGGCGATCGTTGTCCGATTCCTGAGTTTTAAAACAAGAAAGGGTCAGGAGGTGGGAAGGCGATCGTGTCCGATTCCGAGTTTAAGACAGAGAAAGGTCAGGAGGTGGGGAAGGCGATCGTTGTCCGATTCCTGATTTTAAAGACAGAGAAAGGGTCAGGAGTGTGGGGAAGGCGATCGTTGTCCGATTCCTGAGTTTTAAAGACAGAGAAAGGGTCAGGAGTGTGGGGAAGGCGATCGTTGTCCGATTCCTGAGTTTTAAAGACAGAGAAAGGGTCAGGAGTGTGGGAAGGCGATCGTTGTCCGATTCCTGAGTTTTAAAGACAGAGAAAGGGTCAGGAGGTGGGGAAGGCGATCGTTGTCCGATTCCTGAGTTTTAAAGACAGAGAAAGGGTCAGGAGTGTGGGAAGGCGATCGTTGTCCGATTCCTGAGTTTTAAAGACAGAGAAAGGGTCAGGAGAGTGGGGAAGGCGATCGTTGTCCGATTCCTGAGTTTTAAAGACAGAGAAAGGGTCAGGAGTGTGGGGAAGGCGATCGTTGTCCGATTCCTGAGTTTTAAAGACAGAGAAAGGGTCAGGAGGTGGGGAAGGCGATCGTTGTCCGATTCCTGAGTTTTAAAGACAGAGAAAGGGTCAGGAGTGTGGGGAAGGCGATCGTTGTCCGATTCCTGAGTTTTAAAAGACAGAGAAAGGGTCAGAGAGTGGGGAAGGCGATCGTGTCCGATTCCTGAGTTTTAAAGACAGAGAAAGGGTCAGGAGTGTGGGGAAGGCGATCGTTGTCCGATTCCTGAGTTTTAAAGACAAGAAAGGGTCAGAGAGTGGGGAAGGCGATCGTTGTCCGATTCCTGAGTTTTAAAGACAGAGAAAGGGTCAGGAGGTGGGGAAGGCGATCGTTGTCCGATTCCTGAGTTTTAAAGACAAGAAAGGGTCAGGAGGTGGGGAAGGCGATCGTTGTCCGATTCCTGAGTTTTAAAGACAAGAAAGGGTCAGGAGAGTGGGGAAGGCGATCGTTGTCCGATTCCTGAGTTTTAAAGACAGAGAAAGGGTCAGGAAGTGGGGAAGGCGATCGTTGTCCGATTCCTGAGTTTTAAAGACAGAGAAAGGGTCAGGAGAGTGGGGAAGGCGATCGTTGTCCGATTCCTGAGTTTTAAAGACAGAGAAAGGGTCAGGAGAGTGGGGAAGGCGATCGTTGTCCGATTCCTGAGTTTTAAAGACAGAGAAAGGGTCAGGAGAGTGGGGAAGGCGATCGTTGTCCGATTCCTGAGTTTTAAAGACAGAGAAAGGGGCAGGAGAGTGGGGAAGGCGATCGTTGTCCGATTCCTGAGTTTTAAAGACAGAGAAAGGGTCAGGAGAGTGGGGAAGGCGATCGTTGTCCGATTCCTGAGTTTTAAAGACACAGAAAGGGTCAGGAGAGTGGGGAAGGCGATCGTTGTCCGATTCCTGAGTTTTAAAGACACAGAAAGGGTCAGGAGAGTGGGGAAGGCGATCGTTGTCCGATTCCTGAGTTTTAAAGACACAGAAAGGGTCAGGAGTGTGGGGAAGGCGATCGTTGTCCGATTCCTGAGTTTTAAAGACACAGAAAGGGTCAGGAGAGTGGGGAAGGCGATCGTTGTCCGATTCCTGAGTTTTAAAGACAAGAAAGGGTCAGGAGAGTGGGGAAGGCGATCGTTGTCCGATTCCTGAGTTTTAAAGAAGACAGAGAAAGGGTCAGGAGTGTGGGGAAGGCGATCGTTGTCCGATTCCTGAGTTTTAAAGACACAGAAAGGGTCAGGAGTGGGGAAGGCGATCGTTGTCCGATTCCTGAGTTTAAAGACACAGAAAGGGTCAGGAGAGTGGGAAGGCGATCGTTGTCCGATTCCTGAGTTTTAAAGACACAGAAAGGGTCAGGAGAGTGGGAAGGCGATCGTTGTCCATTCCTGAGTTTAAAAGACACAGAAAGGGTCAGGAGAGTGGGGAAGGCGATCGTGTCCGATTCCTGAGTTTAAGACACAGAAAGGGTCAGGAGAGTGGGGAAGGCGATCGTTGTCCGATTCCTGAGTTTTAAAGACAAGAAAGGGTCAGGAGAGTGGGGAAGGCGATCGTTGTCCGATTCCTGAGTTTTAAAGACACAGAAAGGGTCAGGAGAGTGGGAAGCGATCGTTGTCCGATTCTGAGTTTAAAGACACAGAAAGGGTCAGGAGAGTGGGGAAGGCGATCGTTGTCCGATTCCTGAGTTTTAAAGACAAGAAAGGTCAGGAGAGTGGGAAGGCGATCGTTGTCCGATTCCTGAGTTTTAAAGACACAGAAAGGGTCAGGAGAGTGGGGAAGGCGATCGTTGTCCGATTCCTGAGTTTTAAAGACACAGAAAGGGTCAGGAGAGTGGGAAGGCGATCGTTGTCCGATTCCTGAGTTTTAAAGACACAGAAAGGGTCAGGAGAGTGGGGAAGGCGATCGTTGTCCGATTCCTGAGTTTTAAAGACAAGAAAGGGTCAGGAGAGTGGGGAAGGCGATCGTTGTCCGATTCCTGAGTTTTAAAGACAGAGAAAGGTCAGGAGAGTGGGGAAGGCGATCGTTGTCCGATTCTGAGTTTTAAAGACAGAGAAAGGGTCAGGAGTGTGGGAAGGCGACGTTGTCCGATTCCTGAGTTTTAAAGACAGAGAAAGGGTCAGAGTGTGGGGAAGGCGATCGTTGTCCGATTCTGAGTTTTAAAGACAAGAAAGGTAAGGATGTGGGGAAGGCGATCGTTGTCCGATTCCTGAGTTTTAAAGACAGAGAAAGGGTCAGGAGGTGGGGAAGGCGATCGTTGTCCGATTCCTGAGTTTTAAAGACAGAGAAAGGGTCAGGAGAGTGGGGAAGGCGATCGTTGTCCGATTCCTGGTTTTAAAGACAAGAAAGGGTCAGAGAGTGGGAAGGCGATCGTTGTCCGATTCCTGAGTTTTAAAGACACAGAAAGGGTCAGGAGAGTGGGGAAGGCGATCGTTGTCCGATTCCTGAGTTTTAAAGACACAGAAGGTCAGGAGGTGGGGAAGGCGATCGTTGTCCGATTCCTGGTTTTAAAGACACAGAAAGGGTCAGGAGAGGGGGAAGGCGATCGTTGTCCGATTCCTGAGTTTTAAAGACAGAGAAAGGGTCAGGAGTTGGGAAGGCGATCGTTGTCCGATTCCTGAGTTTTAAAGACAGAGAAAGGGTCAGGAGTGTGGGGAGGCGATCGTTGTCCGATTCCTGAGTTTTAAAGACAAGAAAGGGTCAGGAGTGTGGGAAGGCGATCGTTGTCCGATTCCTGAGTTTTAAAGACAGAGAAAGGGTCAGGAGATGGGGAAGGCGATCGTTGTCCGTTCCTGAGTTTTAAAGACAGAGAAAGGGTCAGGAGTGTGGGAAGGCGATCGTTGTCCGTTCTTGAGTTTTAAAGACAGAGAAAGGGTCAGGAGTGGGGGAAGGCGATCGTTGTCCGTTCTGAGTTTTAAAGACAGAGAAAGGTCAGGAGAGTGGGGAAGGCGATCGTTGCCCGCTTCGATTTTAAAGACAGAGAAAGGGTCAGGAGTGTGGGAAGGCGATCGTGTCCGATTCCTGAGTTTTAAAGACAGAGAAAGGGTCAGGAGGTGGGAAGGCGATCGTGTCCGATTCCTGAGTTTTAAAGACAGGAAAGGGTCAGGAGAGTGGGGAAGGCGATCGTTGTCCGATTCCTGAGTTTTAAAGACAGAGAAAGGGTCAGGAGAGTGGGAAGGCGATCGTTGTCCGATTCCTGAGTTTTAAAGACACAGAAAGGGTCAGGAGAGTGGGGAAGGCGATCGTTGTCCGATTCCTGAGTTTTAAAGACAGAGAAAGGGTCAGGAGAGTGGGGAAGGCGATCGTTGTCCGATTCCTGAGTTTTAAAGACAAGAAAGGGTCAGGAGAGTGGGGAAGGCGATCGTTGTCCGATTCCTGAGTTTTAAAGACACAGAAAGGGTCAGGAGTGTGGGGAAGGCGATCGTTGTCCGATTCCTGAGTTTTAAAGACAGAGAAAGGGTCAGGAGAGTGGGGAAGGCGATCGTTGTCCGATTCCTGAGTTTTAAAGACAGAGAAAGGGTCAGGGGTGGGAAGATCGTTGTCCGATTCCAGTTTAAAGACAAGAAAGGTCGAGTGGGAAGGCGATCGTTGTCCGATTCCTGAGTTTTAAAGACAAGAAAGGGTCAGGAGAGTGGGGAAGGCGATCGTTGTCCGATTCCTGAGTTTTAAAGACACAGAAAGGGTCAGGAGGTGGGGAAGCGATCGTTGTCCGATTCCTGAGTTTTAAAGACACAAAAGGGTCAGGAGTGTGGAAGGCGATCGTTTCCGATTCCTGAGTTTTAAAGACACAGAAAGGGTCAGGAGTGTGGGAAGGCGATCGTTGTCCGATTCCTGAGTTTTAAAGACACAGAAAGGGTCAGGAGTGTGGGGAAGGCGATCGTTGTCCGATTCCTGAGTTTTAAAGACAGAGAAAGGGTCAGGAGTGTGGGGAAGGCGATCGTTGTCCGATTCCTGAGTTTTAAAGACAGAGAAAGGGTCAGGAGTGTGGGGAAGGCGATCGTTGTCCGATTCCTGAGTTTAAAGACACAGAAAGGGTCAGGAAGTGGGAAGGCGATCGTTGTCCGATTCCTGAGTTTTAAAGACACAGAAAGGGTCAGGAGTGTGGGGAAGGCGATCGTTGTCCGATTCCTGAGTTTTAAAGACACAGAAAGGGTCAGGAGTGTGGGGAAGGCGATCGTTGTCCGATTCCTGAGTTTTAAAGACACAGAAAGGGTCAGGAGTGTGGGGAAGGCGATCGTTGTCCGGTTCCTGACTTTTAAAGACACAGAAAGGGTCAGGAGTGTGGGGAAGGCGATCGTTGTCCGATTCCTGAGTTTTTAAAGACAGAGAAAGGGTCAGGAGTGTGGGGAAGGCGATCGTTGTCCGATTCCTGAGTTTTAAAGACAGAGAAAGGGTCAGGAGTGTGGGGAAGGCGATCGTTGTCCGATTCCTGAGTTTTAAAGACAGAGAAAGGGTCAGGAGTGTGGGGAAGGCGATCGTTGTCCGATTCCTGAGTTTTAAAGACAGAGAAAGGGTCAGGAGTGTGGGGAAGGCGATCGTTTGTCCGATTCCTGAGTTTTAAAGACAGAGAAAGGGTCAGGAGTGTGGGAAGGCGATCGTGTCCGATTCCTGAGTTTTAAAGACAGGAAAGGGTCAGGAGTGTGGGGAAGGCGATCGTTGTCCGATTCCTGAGTTTTAAAGACAGAGAAAGGGTCAGGAGTGTGGGGAAGGCGATCGTTGTCCGATTCCTGAGTTTTAAAGACACAGAAAGGGTCAGGAGTGTGGGGAAGGCGATCGTTGTCCGATTCCTGGTTTTAAAGACACAGAAAGGGTCAGGAGTGTGGGAAGGCGAACGTTGTCCGATTCCTGAGTTTTAAAGACAAGAAAGGTCAGGAGAGTGGGAAGGCGATCGTTGTCCGATCCTGATTTTAAAGACACAGAAAGGGTCAGGAGAGTGGGGAAGGCGATCGTTGTCCGATTCTGAGTTTTAAAGACACAGAAAGGGTCAGGAGAGTGGGGAAGGCGATCGTTGTCCGATTCCTGAGTTTTAAAGACACAGAAAGGGTCAGAGAGTGGGGAAGGCGATCGTTGTCCGATCCTGAGTTTTAAAGACAAGAAAGGGTCAGGAGAGTGGGGAAGGCGATCGTTGTCCGATTCCTGAGTTTTAAAGACACAGAAAGGTCAGGAGAGTGGGGAAGCGATCGTTGTCCGATTCCTGATTTTAAGACAGAGAAAGGGTCAGGAGAGTGGGGAAGGCATCGTTGTCCATTCCTGAGTTTTAAAGACAGAGAAAGGGTCAGGAGTGGGGAAGGCGATCGTTGTCCGATTCCTATTTTAAAGACAGAGAAAGGGTCAGGAGAGTGGGAAGCGATCGTTGTCCGATTCCTGAGTTTTAAAGACAGAGAAAGGGTCAGGAGGTGGGAAGGCGATCGTTGTCCGATTCCTGAGTTTTAAAGACAGAGAAAGGGTCAGAGGTGGGGAAGGCGATCGTTGTCCGATTCCTGAGTTTTAAAGACAGAGAAAGGGTCAGGAGAGTGGGGAAGGCGATCGTTGTCCGTTCTGAGTTTTAAAGACAGAGAAAGGGTCAGGAGTGTGGGAAGGCGATCGTTGTCCGGTCTTGAGTTTTAAAGACAGAGAAAGGGTCAGGATGTGGGGAAGGCGATCGTTTCCGGTTCCTGAGTTTTAAAGACAGAGAAGGTCAGAGAGGGGGAAGGCGATCGTTTCCGTTCTGAGTTTTAAGACAGAGAAAGGGTCAGAGATGGGGAAGCGATCGTTGTCCGGTTCTTGAGTTTTAAAGACAGAGAAAGGGTCAGGGAGTGGGGAAGGCGATCGTTGTCCGATTCTTGAGTTTTAAAGACACAGAAAGGGTCGAGTGTGGGGAAGCGATCGTTGTCCGATTCCGAGTTTTAAAGACAGAGAAAGGGTCAGAGTGGGGAAGGCGATCGTTGTCCGATTCCTGAGTTTTAAAGACAGAGAAAGGGTCAGGAGAGTGGGAAGGCGATCGTTGTCCGATTCCTGAGTTTTAAAGACAGAGAAAGGGTCAGGAGGTGGGAAGGCGATCGTTGTCCGATTCTGAGTTTTAAAGACAGAGAAAGGGTCAGGAGTGTGGGGAAGGCGATCGTTGTCCGATTCTGAGTTTTAAAGACAGAGAAAGGGTCAGGAGCGTGGGGAAGGCGATCGTTGTCCGATTCCTGAGTTTTAAAGACAGAGAAAGGGTCAGGAGTGTGGGGAAGGCGATCGTTGTCCGATTCCTGAGTTTTAAAGACAGAGAAAGGGTCAGGAGTGTGGGGAAGGCGATCGTTGTCCGATTCCTGAGTTTTAAAGACACAGAAAGGGTCAGGAGTGTGGGGAAGGCGATCGTTGTCCGATTCCTGAGTTTTAAAGACAGAGAAAGGGTCAGGAGAGTGGGGAAGGCGATCGTTGTCCGATTCCTGAGTTTTAAAGACAGAGAAAGGGTCAGGAGTGTGGGGAAGGCGATCGTTGTCCGATTCCTGAGTTTTAAAGACAGAGAAAGGGTCAGGAGAGTGGGGAAGGCGATCGTTGTCCGATTCCTGAGTTTTAAAGACACAGAAAGGGTCAGGAGTGTGGGGAAGGCGATCGTTGTCCGATTCCTGAGTTTTAAAGACACAGAAAGGGTCAGGAGTGTGGGGAAGGCGATCGTTGTCCGATTCCTGAGTTTTAAAGACAGAGAAAGGGTCAGGAGAGTGGGGAAGGCGATCGTTGTCCGATTCCTGAGTTTTAAAGACACAGAAAGGGTCAGGAGTGTGGGAAGGCGATCGTTGTCCGATTCCTGAGTTTTAAAGACACAGAAAGGGTCAGGAGTGTGGGGAAGGCGATCGTTGTCCGATTCCTGAGTTTTAAAGACACAGAAAGGGTCAGGAGAGTGGGGAAGGCGATCGTTGTCCGATTCCTGAGTTTTAAAGACACAGAAAGGGTCAGGAGTGTGGGGAAGGCGATCGTTGTCCGATTCCTGAGTTTTAAAGACAGAGAAAGGGTCAGGAGAGTGGGGAAGGCGATCGTTGTCCGATTCCTGAGTTTTAAAGACAGAGAAAGGGTCAGGAGAGTGGGGAAGGCGATCGTTGTCCGATTCCTGAGTTTTAAAGACACAGAAAGGGTCAGGAGTGTGGGGAAGGCGATCGTTGTCCGATTCCTGAGTTTTAAAGACACAGAAAGGGTCAGGAGTGTGGGGAAGGCGATCGTTGTCCGATTCCTGAGTTTTAAAGACAGAGAAAGGGTCAGGAGAGTGGGGAAGGCGATCGTTGTCCGATTCCTGAGTTTTAAAGACAGAGAAAGGGTCAGGAGTGTGGGGAAGGCGATCGTTGTCCGATTCCTGAGTTTTAAAGACAGAGAAAGGGTCAGGACAAGCGCCTATAAACTAAAAGGCACCAACTTCGGAATCTCGGAAGATGTTTCCAAAACTGTGAGAGAAAGAAGGGGGTTAATTGGGGTGATGAAACACTATCATTCCAAAAACGAACGGGCCAGTCTTGTTCATGACAAACTGTACACTCCAGATGGTGTGCTGACCTTCGACACGCACTCACAAAAAATAACGAAATTCTACAGCCAGTCAGCACGGAATTTTCCTGCACGTGAAAGCAATAGGTCTGACGTCGTGCAATCAAATTGTCAACAAGAGAGAAACAAGCAGTTGCATGCAGCCAGTCGTGACACCAACTCACCAACAATGAAGTCAAGAACGGAGGAGGACGGAGCAAACAAAGTTGGCAGTCACAACTGGGACAAGGAAGGTGAAGTAGAAGGGAAGAAACCAGCATTGTCTTCTGTTGCCAACGAATCATCCTGCAAGTCACGCCCTCGAACGCGACTGTTCTCCTCCCAACTGCAACAGCACCAGGACCAGCTGAAACAACGACCAGAGTCGGGACAGCAACACCGTGAAGATCAGACTTCTTATGTGGGGCAGGGCAGCAGCAGTACCTCAATACAAGAATCACGGTCGAGACGTGAAGCCCCTCCTCCTGGATGTCACGATGAACTGGATACCCCACCTCGACAAGTAGATGGCTGGTCGCCCTGTTTCAATGCCAAGTCAGCAACACCACGGGGCTTTGGCCGTGGGGCCACCCCTCCTGATGTTGGAGATCGACACGAAGGGCCGTGTACTCCTCATGGGTTGCGAGGTGGACGGGGCAGGGGCGGCGCTTTACGAGGCAACTCTACTCGGGGCAATGGTACACGGGGCATCAACAATCAGAGACCACCACCCACCTGCAGCAGATAGGGATGTGGCCAGGCCGTCCAAGACGGTGATGTAGCGACAACGACGACAAAGACGACTGAGTGCTGCCTGAGGGTGGTGACGTGGAACATAGGTGGGCTTGTGGCCCGCTTCAAAGAACAAGGTTTTGTAAATTATGTCAGCAAGTTTGATGTAGTTTGTCTAGTAGAGACTTTCGTTGATACCGTTTCCTTTCTCAGTGATCTTTCAAATGCATGATTGTTTTTTCGCTAATGCACATCAGATAGGCCCTGGTAGAAAATCAGGAGGCGTGATCGTTCTTGTAAAGAAAAATTTATCCCAGTACTGTAAACAGATTGAGTGTTTGCTACCAAACATTGTTTGCTGTAAATTTTCAAAACAGTTATTACTTTCAAAGCATAATGTTGTTATGGTATGCACATACGTTCATCCTCAAAATTCGACTTGGTACCAGCAGGCTGAAATAGACTGTGACATTTCAAACTTAGATACGTGTTTGACAAATGTATTACAAAAGTATAAGGACGTGCATTTTATCATATGTGGGGATTTAAATAGTAGGGTAGGAGTGTCTAATCCTGTCGCCTCAGTCTTGGACTCTGATCGTGAACCATGGGGGAGGACTGAAGATGTGTATACTGGACCTGAAAGACAATCACAAGACAAAAATATAAATCTCTTTGGGTCTCACTTATTAACTTTATGTGAAGGCTATGACTTGGTCATTTTAAATGGTTTTTGTGATGGGGATAGAGAGGGGAAATTTACTTTCGTTTCTACGTGTGGAAACAGTGTAATTGACTACATGTTATGTTCGCATGACTTGTTACAATGTGACCTTTGTTTGTGTGTTGGGAAGGAAGTCCTCTCTCAGCATTTTCCTGTGGAACTATGTTTATCAAACAAAACTATTGTCAATGGCACTTTTAGAGAGGTACAGAAAAAACGATTTACAAAAATAAAATGGGATGAAGATAAAAGAGATGTGCTTGTAGCAGCAACACAGACTGGTAGCGCAGTCTCTCTTCTTCAAGAAGCCACAGCATTAGTAAACGTCAATTTAGAGAGTGCTATTCAAACATTCACTTGTTACTTAAATAATGTGTCTCAGTGCATGACCAAAACTATGCTTTGTAGTAATGAACCCTGGAGAGAGCCTACTTGGTTTGATCAGGATTGTAAGGCGAAGAAACTTGTCACAAGAAGAGCATTAAGCCAGTATAGAAATGCGAAGGACAATAAAACTAGAATAGAAAAGAGAATGGCATACTGCCAAAAGAGGAAGGAATATAAAGATATGCAAAAAGGAAAACGAGAACAGTTTAAAAAGGAACAGATAAAATCCCTTACTGACACATGTTCGGACAGCTCAAAATTCTGGACCACTGTTCGTTCTGTCCTCCGAAATAGTGTTCCCAAACCAAACATTTCAAAAGAACGGTGGCATGAGCATTTTGAGACACTTTTGAATACAACTAAAGACCAAGTGCCACGCCAGCAGTTGGTGTCTGAACCCACTGAATATTGTCCTATTACTGACGAACTAATAACAACAGACGAAATAGGTGAGGCCATACGACACTTAAAAAGAAATCAAGCTAGTGGGTGGGATGGTATCCCAGCAGAAATATTAAAAAGCGTTGATACAATACCGTTTGTGTTAAAGTACCTCAGTGCCCTCCTTGAGGCAGGACACTTTCCTGAATTCTGGTCGAAGTCCATTATAGTGCCTATTTACAAGAAAGGTAATCCTGACGACCCTGGTAACTACAGAGGTGTATCGCTTATAAGCGTAGTCAGCAAGATCTTTACATATATTTTGAATAAGAGATTGAGCACATGGATAGAGGAAACTAAACAAATTACAGAGCAGCAAGCAGGCTTCCGAGCGGGCTATTCTACGGTAGTCTGGCTCTCCCTCTCATCTCATCAACAAACTTCAAAGAGTTCAGAATCATGCTGCCCGTCTCATCTTCCGCACTTCTAAGTATAACCATGTTACCCCGTTGCTCCGCTCTCTCCACTGGCTCCCTGTTCAGCTAAGAATATCCTACAAGATTGCCTCTCTCTGCTTCAAATCTATCGAGTCTTCCTGTCCTGAGTATCTCACCCACCTGTTACATCTTTACACCCCATCTCGAGCTTTACGTTCCTCATGTGACACTCGTATCTACAGTATCCCCACTGTTCGCACTAAAACCTTTGGTCAACGTTCCTTTGCCTATCAAGCTCCAACTACCTGGAATCAATTGCCTCGCTCTCTCAGATACTCACCCTCACTGCCCATATTCAAGCGCCTTCTCAAAACTCATCTGTTTCCTAGGTAACTTCGTCTTCCCTGTGACCCGACGTTTGCAATGTGTGATGCGAGTGTCTGCTTTGTGTGCGTTCGTGTCTGTGTGAGTGTGTGTTTGCGTGTATGCATGCTTGTGAGTTTGTGTCCTTGCTTTGGATTTTGATGCCTTTTTCTCATGTATGATCGTTATATATTGTGTGATTTGATGTCTGTTGTGATATTGTAAACGCCTAGGCATTCAATTGATTAGGCGTCATAAATGTTCATAATAATAATAATATATTCACTCTGTACAGTATAGTACAGAAAAGCTTGGCTCAGAGAAAAGGAAAAGTTTATGTAGCCATCATAGACTACCAGAAAGCATTTGATTCTGTAAATCGTGATAGCCTATGGGCTTGTCTGGCGAGAAAAGGATTGTCAAGAAAAATGCTGAAATTATACAAAAGCATGTATGAAAATGTTCTTTGTTGTGTGCAAGTCGGTTATGATTACACAGAGTTCTTTGGGTCACCAGTGGGTGTTAAACAAGGCTGCTTACTTTCACCCAAAATTTTCTGTTTATATATAAACGAAGTAGCAGATGACTTAAGGAGAGATGGAAGACATGGTATTGTATTGTCC
The DNA here is from genome assembly GCA_033310375.1 of Conus canariensis. Lineage (NCBI taxonomy): Eukaryota > Metazoa > Mollusca > Gastropoda > Neogastropoda > Conidae > Conus > Conus canariensis. Next base: position 48,100,504 of record CM065743.1, on the reverse strand, counting down.
AACCTGATAGAAGAAATATTTACTCTATTGTTTGCAGGTGACATAGCTTTAGTATCACACACTGTAGTAGGATTACAAAACCAATTGAATGTATTGGCTAAACCATCTAATAGAATAGGATTAACAGTAAATTTAACAAAAACTAAAATTATGGTATTCAGAAAAGGAGGCCATCTGGCAGCAAGAGAGAAATGGTACTTAAATGGAGAAGTCCTTGAAGTAGTCAATGCATATGTTTATCTTGGCTTTACCTTAACAACAAAACTGTCTTTAGAGAAAGCTATGGAACAGATAG
>CM065743.1:48090209-48097709 GCA_033310375.1 Conus canariensis | reverse complement strand
TTTGTTCATTCTGTGACTTAACTAGTTATGAACTTCATGATAAAAAAGGTGTTTATTCCAGTGTGGTTTAGCTAGTTCATAGCTTTACGAAAAGAAAAGAGTTTTGATGCTATGGATAATAAGCTCCCAAAGTGAGCGACATAGACTATCATATATGCTGGTGTTGATTTATGATGTGGATGAGTATTTAGCTCACTCTTGATATGAATATTGAATAGTTGTGTGTTGGTAAACAAGAGTGTGTGGAAATCTTTCCCTTACATATATTAAAGTAGATGAATCTTTTGAAAAAAGAAACCTTATAAAATCTGGTGATTATATGAAATGAAATGAACAATTTTGTTGTGACGAAAGACATTCATAGTTTGATGAAAAGTAATCATTAATTGTGTGTAATGATTGTATTCATGGTTTATTGAAGAGGGTCTAGGTGGGAATCCTTTCCCCAATTTGGAAAACTAGATTTTGAAAGGTTTATATGGAAATCCTTTCCTGTGTAGTGTTGTGATTCCGGAAAAGGGAATGTTGTAGTGTTATGAAGAAAGAATATGCTGATGTTTGTCCCAAGTTCTAGTGGAATGTGATGTGGCTAATGAATATGAATGTAGTCGTGATTGTAATGAATAGTAGCCATGATAATCAAGGTAGTAATCAGTTCCCCCAGGTAGAAGTGTACCCCGTCTGAAGGGGACTAGCTGCCACTTTCTGAAGGTCGGGGCTGTAGCTGTGTTCTACCCCCTTGTTCTCTGCCTTGTGTCGGTGTTGAGAGGCCGGCCTGAGTGCCGACAACTACCCTACCTGCCACTGCGCCCGGGACCGACTACCCGCTGAGCCAGTTGGGCTGGAGACGCCGCTGCTGCCAAGCCAGAGCGCCGCTCCCGAGATTTGATCCAGCGACCTGTTGGCCAGGCCGTCGCTGTGTTCTGTGTTTCTTTGTGTGAACCACAGCTCCTGTGTAAGACTGTCGCCTTGTCGTCGGCAGAGACGCCGTCAGTGTGGTAGTGTTTTTGAGCCACAGCTCTGTGAAGTTCTATTAGTCCTGTGTCAGACCTGACTCCATAGACGTCGTCTTCGTCGTCTTCATCGTCTTCATCGTCTTCGTCGTCTTCGTCATCTTTAGCATCCTCCTCGTCATCGTTGGAACCCTGCGCCGTTCAGAGAACTGTGTTGGACCGGACGCGGCCAGCCCCAGCAGCGCTAGTAGATAGCCAATTATATTTAGATATATTTTGTGTGTACGCCTTATGGTTGGCGTGCCGACCTATTGATGTACTTATATCTATTATGTATGTTTGTCTGATGGCTAGGGCAGCATAAAAAAAAAGTGTTGTTCTGTTGCCTGGCTGTCAATGTTCGGGTGAGTGGGTGTGTGTATGTGAATTGGAAAAGTTGTGCATGCATCCATAATTTCTGTGTGAGAGTCAGACAGTCAGACACCCTCAGACACGACCCATTCCATCCGTAACAAGAAGGAACAATGACCTGGCCTCGAGAATGGACAACCTTGAGAGGAACGCAAACGACCTGGAGGGGAGATCCAGGCGAAACAACATTCTCTTCTATAGTCTCGCCAGGAAGGAGAATGAGACAAGTGTGCAGTATGAGGACATTATTAGGGACCTTATCACTCATCAGCTGGATGTCTCGCGACGTGGAATTCGATAGGGTCCATCATGTCAACTCCAAAGCGTATTCCCCGATAGTTGCACGATGTTGTTTTTTTTCTAAACAGAAAATGGACATACTTCGAGCTAAGGGGAAACCCAGGGCAACCAAAATCTTTGCAGGGGAGGACTTTTCCACAAGAGTGAAAAACATAAGAAGAAAACTAAACCCTCATTTATAAACAGGCAAGAAGTGACGGGTAACGTGCCACAATGATCCATGATCATCTCCTTGTGGACGAAACTCGTTACACGTTGGACTCGGGTGATCGTCTTGTGGAAATGAAATAGGGTTTCGGCCGGTCCCGTATTTATCCTCGTTTTTTGTCCGCTGCTATGGAGGGAACAAACACTGAGTCGACGCCGGTTGCCTTGCCACAGCGTGATAGTGTCAGTGAGTTGGCGCCACGAGAGAATTGTGCACCCGTGTTCTGTGACGAGGTTTCTGCGTCACCGGTACACGTAAACAGCTCTGTTGACGAAGTGTCAAATGGAAATATGTGGAGAGTGACCTCGTCAGTGTTGAATAATGAGTTTGATGATGCTAATGTTGGCCTATGTAATAAAACGAAATATTCCGGGTTCACAGACCCTAATTCTCTTCAAATTTTCCAGTGAAAAAAACAAACATCCTCTCTCTCTTTTCAGTCACCAAAAGCAACACATTTTTTTCCGTGAGGACGATCATCGCATCAAATTTCCAAATCAAAATTCTCTCAACAGCAGACATTTTAAAGCACCTCAAGGGCTGCAATGAGCTGCGAGGGGCTATGCCCAAGTAACAGATCCAATGCACAGGGTGTTTGCCCTGGCAAGACTAGGCACTCTATTAGTAATCTAGATGAATAACTTTCTTGACAACTGATCGCAGGACCCACATCAAATGTGTGAACGGGGTAGAATCTGGAAATCATTCCAGTCACAACCAAAACGAGAATAAACGATCGGAATTCGAGATCGCAATAAAAAGTTTGTATTGAAATTTATCAGCCATGTTCACACACCCTGTACTCACCCTAGGATCAATGATGTACGAGCCTACAAAAATATAGTTAAGAGATCAATTCTCTTCTCTCGTACTTCTTTGTCTTCTTCTTCTTCTTCTCTCTCTCTCTCTCTCTCTCTCTCTCTCTCTCTCTCTCTCTCTCTCTCTCTCTCTCAGCCGGTCCGCTGCTTCTGCTAAAGTCACTGGCAGTCTCTTTTTTTCCCAAGAGTACAATAGATGAGTTTTCAATCACTCCAGTTACAGTTCACTTAGAAACGTATCATTTTTCCGCAGAAGAGGTTTGCCAGTTTAAAAAGCACAAACAGCAACAATTATTTGAGAGAAGGGGTAAATGTTCCTCTTAGAGGTATGTTAGTTTGGAGAATAAGAAACTCCTGACTTCGGCTGAAAAGGTAGAGGTATTTTTGCTGATATGTTCTCAATGACAATTCTTCTGGAAAATCTTCTGCACGAATGCAGAAATCATCGGAAAAAAAGAAAGGAGAACAGAACCTTAAAAGCAAAGATGCAAAGCACATGAACGTATTCCCAGTTTATCTTGAATACGCGTGAGATATTCCATAAAGAGGAAAAACCGTGTTGGGCCGTTATAGCCGTTAGTAATGGCTATTCTGGTAAACACCGGGCATCATCTGTGACCCATTGTTAACGACAAATCTGTGGCCCCTGCCCAATTTGTCGCCCAGCGACAGATTGGGCCTCAACACCAGGACCAGTTTGTCGCCCAGGCGACAGATTGGTCCTCAACACCAGGACCAATCTGTGTGTGGTCCATTCTAAGTTTTTGAGGGCGACAGATTGGGTCGCACTTCACTGTCCAATCTGTCGCCCCTTGGCTAATTTGTCGCCAACTTACCTTGCTCTCAATAAGTTGATGTTGGGCCACAGTTTCTCTCATTCCCACACTTTCTCTCACTTTAGGAGAAAGTGTGGGGGCTCACTTTCTCTCACTTAAGAAGAAAGTGCGGGATTGAGAGAAAGTGTGGTCCTTCCCCTTTCACATTTTCTCCCATGTGAGAGAAGTATGAGGGCGCCCCACACTTTCTCCAATTATGAGAGAAAGTGTGGGAAGTGCCCCATATTTTTTATTTATTTATTTATTTTCAATTTCGTTATTAGTTTCTTGTCTTTCCTTAACATCAAACTAAGAGCCAAATGATAATAAAATCCAATAAAAAGTGATGGAATGGGACAGGAGTTTATTGTTGTTGTTTTTTTATTGAATGGTCACATTGAGAAATCTTCACAGTGCATAATCAATCAGAAAAATCAAACATGCAAGTGTCAAGTAGTTACATCAACTAGTTATCAAATCCAAATAATATAATTCACGCTGGAAAGTAGGCAAACACACAAAAAATGTTGCTAATGTTATTTTGGTAATTGAGAAAGAAGTGAGGCAGGGAACAGTAAACTGTTTATTTTGGTAAGTTTATATGGACATGGTATTAAACATTGGCCATAAACGTTACCTGTCCAGTACTCTCCCGATCGAATAGGGTGACCACGAAGTAGTTCAGTTTATTGTAAAATCCAAATGTTCACAACTTAGGCTGCGTATGCTCTAATGGTAATTTTATAATATTCACAACCTAGATAACTACTGGTCAGTGCCAAAACCAGTGGTCAGCTTCATGAAAATTTCACGTTTTCACTATTTCACTGCATATTGGTGTGTTATAAACGCTTCTGTACAGTTTACAATATAGATGTCCAGTGGTCAACAAGACTGACCAGTGGTCAGTTTCATGTAAATTTAATATTTTCCTGAGTTCACTCCATATTGATATGTTTAATGCTTTCTTTTTTAATGTAGAAGACCAGTGGTCTGCAAGAAAGACTAGTGGTCAGTTTTATGTCCATTTCATATTTTCACTGTCTCATTCTGTATTGATGTGTTATAGGGTGTATATGCTTCTTAAAACGTATTATGACAAGTGGTTAGCAACAATGACCAGTGACCAGTTTGGAAAACGTAATTGCTTACTGTTTATTATATGAATATTTCGGTGCTTCTTGCAATTTAGATGACCAGTGGTCAGTGACAATGACCAGTGATCAGTTTGATGCCAATTCCATATTTCAAAAAAAAAAAAATTGACAAACAGAGTGTTGTTGCAGTGGTCAGTGACAATGACCAGTGATCAGTTTGATGCCAATTCCTTTTTTTTTTTTTAATGTTTGACAGACAGAATGTTGTTGTGGTATTGGCGTTTCTCTGCTCCTTACAACGCAGATGACCGGTAATCAGCAAGAATGACCAGTTTTCATTGTGATGTAAATTCCATGTTTTGTCTATTTGATTGCATATTATTGTGTGATGAGCATTTTTTCCCTACCTTTCATGACGTAGATGACCTGTGGTCACTTTGATGCAGTATCTATCTATCTATATTTTTTTTAAATATGTACGTCTCCTCTTAATATGATGTAGGTCAAAATAGGTTGTATAGATTCTGTATCAAAGAGATCATGAACACCACTGAACTGACCATGTACAGTAAAACCCGATTCATTGAAAGAGCCTTTGAACCACCTGTGACTTTTAATTATCAGAATTTAAAATTATCCGTGTGTTGAGTAAATCTAAATTTTTGCCCAGTCTAAAACAAACTAAAAAGAAACCTAACAAATTGAAATTAACTGAGCAAGACAAGGAATCAACACTTTGGATAATCGACCCTATAGACGTAAACTCTTCTTCCATAAGCAGCTATCATCTCTCTCTCTCTCTCTCTCTCTCTCTCTCTCTCTCTCTCTCTCTCTCTCACTCTCTCTCTCTCTCTCTCTCTCTCTCTCTCTCTCTCTCTCTCTCTCTCTCTCTCTCTCTCACACACACACACACACACACACACACACACAACTGAAAACCTATTTACCATTTTTTCAGAAAAGACTTTGAAGGAGGTTTTACGAAAACCTCTTTTAATGTGTGACATTGTTTTAGGACTTGTTCAATGTTCCATTTTTACTTTTCTTGAACGGTGGTCTTTTTTTTTCTTTTCATGTTTAAATGTATTTTCACGTCATTTTTGTTATTGACGTGGGCCTGTATTCACATCGGGATAGCATGGGGCCAATAGAATTTAACGGGATTTTTGGAAGAGCTTCTACGCTGGCATGGTGCCAATTCTCATGCTATCTCAATGTGAATACAGACTCTGAGTGTTTTTTATATTGTTTTTTTATTTCTAGTTTTTTTTTTTTCTAGACTAAGAAAACGTGTGCGAGAGGTGCCTGCCGGAAGTGACTATCACAAAAGGAATAAGTACAATAAACCCTCGCACCAAATTAGAAGAGAATTGGCCCCAATACCCTGGAGTTACAGGGGCCGCGATTCTTTATTACCCCGCCACAGGAGTAGAAACACTCCAACTTCAAAAGTAGTTCGCTGTGACGCTGTGTTTTTCTATCCACTCAAATATTCCCTCTTCAATCATGATATCTTCCCTATAAGGTCTATCCCATCAAAATATGCAACACCCGGGCCCAATCCTGGTTTGAAGACCAATCTGTCACCGGGCGACAAATTGGGCAGGGGCGACAGACTGGTCGTTAACAACCCATAATGAACATACCTACAAATTTTCAGGAAGATCGGCCACGTACTTTCTGAGACATTCCATAAAGAAAAAAACACAACAACTGTTATGGGCCGTTATAGCCGTTACTTACGGCTATAACGGTAAACTAAAACATCGGGCATGAACCGTGACCCATAATGAACATACCTACAAGTTTTCAGAAAGATCGGCCACGCACTTTCTGAGATATTCCATAAAAAAGAAAAACCGTTATGGGCCATTATAGCTGTTAGTAACGGCTATAACAGTAAAGTAAAACACCGGGCATCAACCGTTACCCATAATGAACATACCTGCTAATTTTCACAAAGATCGGCCTAGTACTTTCTGAGATATTCCACAAAGAACAAAATCCGTTATGGGCCGTTATAGCCGTTAGTAACAGATATAACGGTAAAATAAAACATCAGGCATCATCCGTGACCCATAATGAAGATACCTACAAATTTTCAGAAAGAACGGCCCAGTAGTTTTGTCTGGAGCGAGTGGAAGACATTTTGACCACGGACGGACACACACACACACACACACACACACACACACACACACACACACACACACACACACACGGCATTTCTTCGTTCCCATTCTAAAGTAATCCCTGTTCTATAAGAACCATACATGAACTAAATGATTCCATCTCCTCAACAGGAAATACTACATGATCAGTTTGGGCTGAATGCTATTTCACATGAACTGCGAAAATATTTGCCAGAAAACTTTGTCTGCTTTTTTTTTGTTTGTTTGAAAAAAGAAATGGACAGATGGTATTATGCCCATTATTAGGACAAAATTTCAGGGATAATTCCAGTGATGATTGTAAAGCAAGATATATCTGCCACAAACATCTATAGCTACCAGCCCATATAGTGATGATTGTAAAGCAAGATAATCTGCCACAAACATCTATAGCTACCAGCCCATATAGTGATGATTGTAAAGCAAGATATATCTGCCACAAACACCTATAGCTACCAGCCCATATAGTGATGATTGTAAAGCAAGATATATCTGCCACAAACATCTATAGCTACCAGCCCATATAGTGATGATTGTAAAGCAAGATATATCTGCCACAAACATCTATAGCTACCAGCCCATATAGTGATGATTGTAAAGCAAGATATATCTGCCACAAACATTTATAGCCACCAGCACATATAGTGATGATTGTAAAGCAAGATATATCTGCCACAAATATCTATAGCTACCAGCCCATGGCCTGACTTCTTATGTTGCAAAGTTT
>CM065743.1:48072709-48075209 GCA_033310375.1 Conus canariensis | reverse complement strand
GGGGGGGGGTTAAATTGACCAAGCCTTTGACGCCCTGCCCAACACAGGAGTGGAGGGGGGGGGGGGGAATTGATCCAGCCTTTGACACCCTGCCCAACACAGGTGTGTGTGTGTGTGTGGGGGGGGGGAATTGATCCAGCCTTTGACGCCCTGCCCAACACAGGTGTGTGTGTGTGTGGGGGGGGGGGGGGAATTGATCCAGCCTTTGACGCCCTGCCCAACACAGGTGTGTGTGTGTGTGGAGGGGGGGGGGAATTGATCCAGCCTTTGACGCCCTGCCCAACACAGGTGTGTGTGTGTGTGTGTGGGGGGGGGGGGAATTGATCCAGCCTTTGACGCCCTGCCCAACACAGGTGTGTGTGTGTGTGTGGGGGGGGGGGGGGGATTGATCCAGCCTTTGACGCCCTGCCCAACACAGGGTGTGTGGGGGGGGGGGGGGGGAGGGAAATTGATCCAGCCTTATGACGCCCTGCCCAACACAGGTGTGTGTGTGTGGGGGGGGGGGGGGGGTGGATTGATCCAGCCTTTGACGCCCTGCCCAACACAGGGTGTGTGGTGTGGGGGGGGGGGGAATTGATCCAGCCTTTGACGCCCTGCCCAACACAGGTGTGTGTGTGTGTGGGGGGGGGGGGGGAATTGATCCAGCCTTTGACGCCCTGCCCAACACAGGTGTGTGTGTGTGGGGGGGGGGGAATTGATCCAGCCTTTGACGCCCTGCCCAACACAGGTGTGTGTGTGTGTGTGGGGGGGGGGGGGGGGAATTGATCCAGCCTTTGACGCCCTGCCGAACACAGGTGTGTGTGTGTGTGTGGGGGGGGGGGGGGGGGATTGATCCAGCCTTTGACGCCCTGCCCAACACAGGAGTGTGGGGGGGGGGGGGGGGGAGGAGTAATTGACCCAGCCTTAGACGCCCTGCCAACACAGTGTGTGTGTGTGTGGGGGGGGGGGGGTGATTGATCCAGCCTTAGACGCCCTGCCCAACACAGGATGTGGTGTGGGGGGGGGGGGGGGGAATTGACCAGCCTTAGACGCCCTGCCCAACACAGGTGTGTGTGTGGGGGGGGGGAATTGATCCAGCCTTTGAGCCCTGCCCAACACAGGTAGTGTGTGTGGGTGGGGGGGGGGGGGATTGATCCAGCCTTTGACGCCCTGCCCAACACAGGGTGTGTGTGGGGGGGGGGGGGGGAATTGATCCAGCCTTTGAAGCCCTGCCCAGACACAGGTAGTGTGTGTGTGTGGGGGGGGGGGGGATTGATCCAGCCTTTGACGCCCTGCCCAACACAAGGTGTGTGTGTGTGGGGGGGGGGGGGGGGGGATGATCCAGCCTTTGACGCCCTGCCCAGCACAGGGGTGTGTGGGGGGGGGGGGGGGGATTGATCACAGGCCTACGTGTGTGTGTGTGGGGGGGGGGGGGGGGGGATTGACCAGCTTGACGCTGCCAACCAGTGGCGTGGGGGGGGGGTGATCCACCTTGACGCGCCAATACAGGTGTGTGTGTGGGGGGGGGATTGATCCAGCCTTTGACGCCCTGCCCAACACAGGTGTGTGTGTGGGGGGGGCGGGGGATTGACCCAGCGTTTGACGCACTGCCCAACACGTGTGTGTGTGGGGGGGGGGGGGGGATTGACCCAGCCTTTGACGCCCTGCCCAACACAGGAGGGGGGGGGGTAAAATGACCCAGTCTTTGATGCCCTGTCCAGCACGGGGGGGGGGGGGGGGGGTAAACTGACCAGCCTTTGACTGACGCCCTGCCTAACACGGGGGGGGGGGGGGGGGGGGGGGGCGTAAACTGACCAGCCTTTGACGCCCTGCCCAACACAGGGGGGGGGGGGGGGGGGGGGGAACTGACCAGCCTTTGACGCCCTGCCCAACTCAGGAGTGGGGGAGGGGAGGGGGTAAACTGAGAGAGAGAGAGAGAGAGAGAGAGAGAGAGGAGAGAGAGAGAGAGAGGAGAGAGAGAAGACTCAAGATAATTGATTCATGTTTTGGCCATTGCCCCTCATGAAGGGGCGCAAGAAAATGTGATCATCGAAACACCATCAGAACTACACACAGACACAACCAACATGTATTTAGAAACTGTCCTAAGATAACATGAGAGATCCCAATTTAAACGCTTTAAATAAACAAATGGACATATTTCTGACTGTTTGTTCATGAATACATACCAAAAGAAGTGCTAATCTGAAGTGATTTGGGTCTTTGTAATACTTAACGGTATATTCTGAGCTGATAAGTTTTGCAGGACAGGACAACATAACACAAAATGCACTTCACTTTCTATCTCCTCTCTGCAAAGCTGGCATAGTAAATCTGCATCGCTATGGAGCAGGTGACGGTAACAGTGCACTGCAATTTCAGAAATACCAAGTTTGAATTTGGTGGCTACATACTTTAAATGCCTGTCCAGATTCAGCGGTAGGTAAGTGTTAACATAAGGCACAGTGCCAACACTGTAAACATCACATCTTTCGCTATTACTAATATGATAATTCCATTC
>CM065743.1:48060209-48067709 GCA_033310375.1 Conus canariensis | reverse complement strand
GGGGGAGAGTCAGGGACAGAACGAGGTGGTGGTCCGTGATGCCCTGGGGATGGGGGAGAGTCAGGGACAGAACGAGGTGGTGGTCCGTGATGCCCTGGGGATGGGGGAGAGTCAGGGACAGAACGAGGTGGTGGTCCGTGATGCCCTGGGGATGGGGAGAGTCAGGGACAGAACGAGGTGGTGTCCGTGATGCCCTGGGGGAGGGTGGAGTAGCTCAGCGGACAGAACGAGGTGGTGGTACGTGATGCCTTGGGATGGGTGAAGGGGGACGGGATTGAGAGGTCGTGATGCCTTGGGGACGGTGTGTGTTACGAAATACTTCCGAGTGAGGGGGGACAGTGTATCAATAGGTTGCCCATTTATTGAGATTAAGATTCGCTTGGGGACACAGTGTTTATCAAACATACATTATGCCCATTTATTGAGATTAAGATTCGCTTGGGGACACAGTGTTTATCAAATATACATTATGCCCATTTATTGAGATTAAGATTCGCTTGGGGACACAGTGTTTATCAAACATACGTTATGCCCATTTATTGAGATTAAGATTCGCTTGGGGACACAGTGTTTATCAAACATACGTTATGCCCATTTATTGAGATTAAGATTCGCTTGGGGACACAGTGTTTATCAAACATACGTTATGCCCATTTATTGAGATTAAGATTCGCTTGGGGACACAGTGTTTATCAAACATACGTTATGCCCATTTATTGAGATTAAGATTCGCTTGGGGACACAGTGTTTATCAAACATACGTTATGCCCATTTATTGAGATTAAGATTCGCTTGGGGACACAGTGTTTATCAAACATACGTTATGCCCATTTATTGAGATTAAGATTCGCTTGGGGACACAGTGTTTATCAAACATACGTTATGCCCATTTATTGAGATTAAGATTCGCTTGGGGACACAGTGTTTATCAAACATACGTTATGCCCATTTATTGAGATTAAGATTCGCTTGGGGACACAGTGTTTATCAAACATACGTTATGCCCATTTATTGAGATTAAGATTCGCTTGGGGACACAGTGTTTATCAAACATACGTTATGCCCATTTATTGAGATTAAGATTCGCTTGGGGCTACAGTGTTTATCAAACATACATTATGCCCATTTATTGAGATTAAGATTCGCTTGGGGCCACAGTGTTTATCAAACATACGTTATGCCCATTTATTGAGATTAAGATTCGCTTGGGGCCACAGCGTTTATCAAACATATGTTATGCCCATTTATTGAGATTAAGATTCGCTTGGGGCCACAGCGTTTATCAAACATACGTTATGCCCATTTATTGAAATTAAGATTCGCTTGGGGGCACAGCGTTTATCAAACATACGTTATGCCCATTTATTGAGATTAAGATTCGCTTGGGGACACTGTGTTTATCAAACATACGTTATGCCCATTTATTGAGATTAAGATTGACTTGGGGACACAGTGTTTATCAAACATACGTTATGCCCATTTATTGAGATTAAGATTCGCTTGGGGCCACAGTGTTCATCAAACATACATTATGCCCATTTATTGAGATTAAGATTCGCTTGAGTCCACAGTGTTTATCAAACATACATTATGCCCATTTATTGAGATTAAGATTGACTTGGGGCCACAGTGTTTATCAAATATACATTATGCCCATTTATTGAGATTAAGATTCGCTTGGGGCCACAGTGTTTATCAAACATACATTATGCCCATTTATTGAGATTAAGATTCGCTTGGGGCCACAGTGTTTATCAAACATACATTATGCCCATTTATTGAGATTAAGATTCGCTTGGGGCCACAGTGTTTATCAAACATACATTATGCCCATTTATTGAGATTAAGATTCGCTTGGGGACACAGTGTTCATCAAACATACATTATGCCCATTTATTGGAATTAAGATTCGCTTGGGGACACAGTGTTTATCAAACATACATTATGCCCATTTATTGAGATTAAGATTCGCTTGGGGACACAGTGTTTATCAAACATACATTATGCCCATTTATTGGAACTAAGATTCGTTTTGGGACACAGTGTTTATCAAACATACATTATGTCCATTTATTGAAATTCAGAGTCGTTTTGGGACACAGTGTTTATCAAACATATAACTCTTCAAACGTGAGTATCTATTATGTGTCTGTTAAAACACACACACACACACACACACACACACACACACACACACACACGCACGCACACACACACACACACACACACACGCACACGCACACGCACACGCACGCACACACACACACACACACACACACACACACACACACAGACACACGCGCGCGCGCACACACACACACACACACACACACATACACACACACACACACACACACACACCACACACACGCCCGCACGCACGCACGCACACACACACACACACACACACACACACACACACACACACACACACACACATGTTGATCTAATTCTAATCATTCTCTAATCTTAAAGAAGAAGAAATAGAGCTAAGGAGGAAAAACCAAGTGAAATCAAAACATCCGTTACCCATAACCTGAACCATCCAACAAACTAGCCATCATGAAACTATTTGATCAGTCAAGAATTAATCAATACAAAAGGGAAATGAAATAATAAAGTAACTGCCCTGTTTGGCCAGCCCATATGTAAGTAAAAGTAGTAATCATGTATTTGGAAAACGCGTTCATAAACAGTACTGAGTATAAGTGTCCAGGCACTCTTGCTGTCAGATAGTTTCTTCAACTTTTGATTGGAATGATCTACCATACGTTTCCTGGGACCATTTTCCACCAGATGGTTCAGAGCGAGGGTACAAACAAACAAACAAACAAACAAACAAACAAACAAAGCTGTAAACTGATTATTGAAGACGAACGTCGTGATACATAATTCTTCTTTTTTTTTTTTTTCAATTTAACTGTTGTTGTTGTTTTTGTTTTTTTTTTCAGTTTAACTGTTCTTTTTCTTTGTTTTAGTGACTTCATTGTGACTAGAATATTTTAACAATGATTATTATCAAATCAAGAATCGATCATACTTAGTCTTCTGGTAATTCATTTTGATTGATATTCATATTTTCCTGTTCTGATTTTCGTTTGTTATTTGATTCATCAGTCTGTACGAATGTATATGTTTGAAAAAGACGAGAAACAAACAAACATACACACTTTCAATAATGAACACAGCAGCCTGTTGAAATTGAAGAACAGAGAGAAAAGATGAGAAAGACGAACTCAAACAGGAGGAAGTTTCAGCTCAATTCACCGACATCAGATTTCGCAGCGGTGACACGCTGCACAGTAATCTCCCATTTCTCTGCATTTCAGGAGGGTTGAGCCAGATAAGCCAAACCATATGGGTTACCCCGTGGCGGCTCAGTATGGCAGACGCGTGTGATCAAAAGCAAAGGAAATAAGAAAAATTTTAAAAGGCAAAATAAACATGCTCCAGTCGTCCGATTTGGACCGTTCTTTGTACACACGGTGACCACATCACCCACTATTAAAAAACAACAGCAACAACAACAATACGACAACAACTACAACAACAACAACGACAACAACAACAACAGCAGCAGCACCAACACCGGTCCTGAAGCTTGCATTTTGACGTGTTTACTAAAGTCACTAGATCGGAAAGAAAAGTGGGGAGGGGGAAGAGTGGGGGTACGTATTAAGGTGACGCCGGGGAAGGAGGAGACGGGGGGGAGGGGGGGTGGCCGTGGGGATCGGGGTGAGGGGAGGTGGGGGGGGGCGGGACCGTGGGGGGGGGGGGGGGGGGGGAACCATCGCCTTTCAAAGTGTCCCTATCTGTTGCAAGGACATTATGAAGCGAAACCTGATGCCCTTGGAGTAGGGAAGGGGAGAGTGGGGGTGGTGTGTGTGTGTGTGTGTGTGTGTGTGTGTGTGTGTGTGTGTGTGAGAGAGAGAGAGAGAGAGAGAGAGTACGAGATGAGGTGAAACCTGCTACCCTTCAGGAAGGGAGAGGGAGGAGAACACAGAGAGCATGATTCCTTAGGGACGGGGAAAGGGGTGGGGGGCTGGGGTGGGGATGGGGTGAGGAGAGGGGGTGATATGATCAAGCGAAATGATTGTGATGTCCAGGGGAAAGGGACAAGGGGGAAGATTTGTGACGTAATGAAGTGAAACGTCATGCCCAGGCAAAAAGAAGGAGGGGAAAGGGTGGCAACGTCATGAAGTGAAACGTCATGCCCAGGGGAAAGGGAAAAGGGGGAAAGGAGGGTAACGTCATGAAGTGAAACGTCATGCCCAGGGGAAAGGGAAAGGGAGAAAGGGTGGTGACGTCATGCAGTGAAAAGTCATGCCCAGGGGAAAGGAAGAAGGAAAACAGTTTGTGAGTTCATGAAGTGAAACGTCATGCCCAGGGGAAAGGGAAAGGGAGAAAGGGTGGTGACGTCATGCAGTGAAAAGTCATGCCCAGGGGAAAGGAAGAAGGAAAACAGTTTGTGAGTTCATGAAGTGAAACGTCATGCGCAAGGGAAAGGAAGGTGGAAAAAGGGTGGTGACGTCAAGAAGTGAAACGTCATGCCCAGGGGAAATGGAAAAGGGCAAGGGGTTGTGGCGTCATGAAGTGAAACATCATGCCCAGGGGAAATGGATGAGGGCAAAGGCTTGTGACGTTTTGAGGTGACAAGTCATGCCCGGGGGAAAGAAGAAGGGGAAAGGATGGTGACGTCATGAAGTGAAACGTTATGCCCAGGGGAAGGGGAGAAGGGGAAAGGTTGTGACGTCATCAAATGAAATGTGATGCCCAGGGGAAAGAGACAGGCGCGGTCCTCTGATTCATCGTGAGTGGCAACACCTGTTCATGACAAATCCTACCCCTTCCTCTATATGTGTGTGTGTGTGTGTGTGTGTGTGTGTGTGTGTGTGTGTGTGTGTGTGTGTGTGTGTGTCTATCTGTCTGTGTGTCTGTCTGTGTGTCTGTCTGTGTGTCTGTCTGTCTGTGTGTCTGTCTGTGTGTCTGCCTGTCTGTCTGTGTGTCTGTCTGTATGTCTGTGTGTCTGTCTGTCTGCCTGTCTGTGTGTCTGTCTGTGTGTCTGACTGTGTGTGTGTGTGTGTGTGTGTGTGTGTGTGTGTGTCTGTCTGTCTGTCTGTCTGTGTGTCTGTCCGTGTGTCTGTCTGTCTGTCTGTCTGTCTGTCTGTCTCTCTCTCTCTCTCTCTCTCTCTCTCTCTCTCTCTCTCTCTCTCTCTCTCTCTCTCTCAGGGAAATGAGGTGAGGTACGGGGTGTGTGTATGGTGTGTGTGTGTGTGTGTGGGGGGGGGGGGGGGGGGGCGCAGTTGCAGTGAATATTGACACAGATGCTATTCTTATTTATTTCATTGGTTTGTTTTGCCAGCTGTGACTGTCAGAAACACACACACACACTCACCACACACACACACACACACACACACACACACACACACACACACACACACGCACGCACGCACGCACGCACGCACGCACGCACGCACGCACGCACGCACACACACACACACACACATACACACACACACCAGACTCGGTCACTGGAGTCAGCATCATCATCAGTTTCAAATATTGTCACTCACATCAACCCACCCTTCTTACATAATCTTAGATGTCAGTTCATTCAGTATCACACAGCACAGGATCTGACCACTCGACAGCATGTCTTAGAAGCTGAAGTCGACAGTCATGAGAACTGTCCGGTTAAATTTCAGTTTGGAGATAAAGTGTGGACTTTGCTGACTCCAGGCGCAGCTCACATTACATTGAAGGGATTTTGATGTGTCCTGGGTCCTCCAACGCTTGGAGGTACCGGTAACCCACCCCGGATCAACCCACACACACCTACCTACCCAAGCCAGCAGGTGCGTGCCAGGAAAGAGGACACCAGGATGTAGATTCCACGGGCTGCACACCAAAAATCGACACGCCAAGGGCTTGCTTAAGGAGTCAAGTATTTATAGACTCGCACAATTGTTTTGAGAATTGTTATTGTGTCTGAAAGTTGATTCTCCTCGTTTTTTCTCCTATGGCCATCAAGGGACAGTCCAGGTGGTTTCAAGCAGACAGACTGAAATCAAAGGAATGGGACTGTTTGGTGGGGCGTCCAAAGATAGTCACGGGTGGGTGCAAAGGCCTGAAATATGACGTCAACTAAGGGGAAGGTCATGTATTTGAAGATTGGGGGCCCGAATAGCTCAGTTGGTAAAGCGCCGGACTCGTGATCCTGGGGTTACGGGTTCGAATTTCGGTACAGGGGGATTTTTCCCTCGGAGTTAACATTGGTTCTGACACCAGCCGCCGTGGCGAAGTGGTTAGCGTCGCGGACTCCAGGCTGGGAGGTCGTGGGTTCGATTCCCATCAGAGTCATGTGGGTTTTTCTGCCCCGACCGGCTCCTACCCAGAGTTGAGTTTGCTGCGGACTCAGCTGGGAAGACTGGGACCACACAGTCGAGTTTCATCCACTTAATGGATGCGTTTCTGAGAGTGTTGCTCAAATTTCCTGACCAACACTGCAGGTGCCTGTATCTCTCAGGCCTGGTTGACGCCGGGATATATTATGAAAGGAAGCGAAGAGTGCAGCCCTGTCATGTAGTCTCAGACCGGAATGGAATTTGTCCTCTCCACGTCTGTGGCCTTGGTTTGGTTCCGTCGGGGTCACCGGTATCGGCGAGTCCATAGGGTCTGTCGTTGGACGGACGTGGTGGCGCCCTCCGGAGGGAAAGCCGGCTCCGCGACTAAGCAATTATTGTCGTCAGTAGGGGGCTTAGTAGGTGGTGTCCTGCGTATATTAGATCAGAACAGGCGCCACTGAACACCACCGAAGTGACTCGGCAGCAGTGCAGTGTCTCCTCCGGTGGGTTGCCTCTTGACGACTTGACATTGACTGCTTCCTGTGGATTGCCGGTGCCGGGGCTGCGGCAGGGTCGACCGGGCTGTGGCTGTGGACGGGGTGTCGGAATGAGCGGCATGGGTGCACTGCCTCTGAGGTGGCGCAGAGGTTGGGACAGCAAAAAAAAAAAAAAAAAAAAAACAAACAAACACAACAAAAAAAACATTGGTTTTGACTCCATTCCCCATACAGTCCTTCGAATGAGACTATAAACCGAGGTTCCGTGTGTGAACGCACGCACAACATCTTGCACACACGTAAAATCCCATCACCAACTTTCGGAAGAGAAGGCCAGTTTGGCCGTTGGTATGGATGACACGTTACACATAGCATGCACCTTCCCCGAAGATGGAGTATGGCTGCCTTAATGGCGGAATAAAAAACGGTCATACACACAAAACTCCACTGCCTGTCTATACAGGCAGTGTCCGCAGGAGTATCAGCTTGCGTACGCAGAAAGAAAGAAAAAAAGAAAAAGAAATTTGAAGATTGGGATTTCATCGGTGGAATCCCCCCGAAAGAAAGGGGGAATTAATTGGTGAGGAAGTTATTCTTTTGATCAATTATCACTGTGACATTAAATGCTGGCTTGAATGACGTCAACTAAGGGGAAG
>CM065743.1:48050209-48055209 GCA_033310375.1 Conus canariensis | reverse complement strand
GTCAGTCTCTAAATACTGGCATCAACATTTAATCCACCACCACAACACCAGCCCGCAATATCCTCCACCAACACACACGCACATCGCCATACCTCCCACTATTGACCTCAGACATAGGTTACAGCTATCTTCCTTTCCCATCTCCCTACACTGTCTCAGAGTGCTACATCGATGTACCCACGTCATCTTTTTTTTTTCTTTCCTGTTCCAACAGTAATGTTAGCCTTTTACTCATTGATCATTTCCATTCCTTTCGAGCCACTATTATCATTGCTAATGCCGCTACACTTATTATCACTGCTATCATTATCAACACCATTATCCAATAGTAATGGTAGCCTTTGATTCAGTGATCATTTCAATTCCTTTCCTCCAAATATTATTATATTAGTATGACCTCTACCGTTATTATTATTATTATTACTATTATCATTATATCATTATTATCATTACTGTCATCGTCGTCATTATCATTCTTATCAACATTACCGATGTTGTTGTTATCATTACTATTGTCGTTATCATTACCATTATGATTATTATGTCCTCTTATCACTAATCCCATCACCAACATTAGTTTTTAGTAGTAATAGAAGTAATACTTATATACAATCACTTATCAACCCCCCTGCCAAATATAAAAAAGTGTAAGTGTGTGTCTACCTATGTGTATATGTGTGTAGGTGTAGGTATGTGCCCCTCTGTGTATATGTGTGTAGGTGTAGGTATGTGCCCCTCTGTGTATATGTGTGTAGGTGTAGGTATGTGCCCCTCTGTGTATATGTGTGTAGGTGTAGGTATGTGCCCCTCTGTGTATATGTGTGTAGGTGTAGGTATGTGCCCCTCTGTGTATATGTGTGTAGGTGTAGGTATGTACCCCTTTGTGTATATGTGTGTAGGTGTAGGTATGTGCCCCTCTGTGTATATGTGTGTAGGTGTAGGTATGTACCCCTCTGTGTATATGTGTGTAGGTGTAGGTATGTGCCCCTCTGTGTAATATGTGTGTAGGTGTAGGTATGTGCCCCTCCTTCCTCTTCTTTACCTTTTCTCTTCTTCCTTCCAACCTCATAGCATCAACATCCCAACGTAGCACGTACCTAGCCACCACCGCAACATTAGTCCGCTATATCCACCACCACCACCACCACCACCAACACACACACACACACACACACACACACACACACACACACACACACACTTCTATACCTCCCACTTTTTACCTCATCACAAGTTACAGCTGTCTTCCTACCCCCTCTCACTACACTTTTTTAATTTGCTACATCAGTCTATTGTTTACTTACATACCTATCCACTCCCTGTTCGTTATCTGTTTGTTGTTGTTGTTTTTTTGTTGTTGTTGTTTTTTTTGTGTGTTTTTGTTTTGTTTTGTTCAGTTTCATATACTATCTTCTCTACATGATTTCCCCTTCATTCTTCCTCTTTCCTGTGTATACGTGTGTGTATATGTGTAGGTGTGGGCATGTGAGTCCCCCCCCCCCCCCCCCCCCCCCTTCGCTCCCAGCCCCCGTCTTGCCCTTTCTTTTTTTTTCCTGTTCCAATAGTAATGTTTGTTTTGTTTTACTCATTGATCATTTCTATTCCTTTCCAGGCATTATTATCATTACTAATATTAGTACACTTATCATCATTACTATCATTATTATTATCATCCAACGGTACAGCTGTCTTCCTTTCCCCTCTCACTTTCTCGTCATTGATCATGTATATTCCTTTCCACCATCGTCATTGATCATGTATATTCCTTTCCACCAACGTCATTGATCATGTATATTCCTTTCCACCATCGTCATTGATCATGTATATTCCTTTCCACCAACGTCATTGATCATGTATATTCCTTTCCACCATCTATTGTTATTACTGATGTTACTTCTACCATTATTGCTATCATTACCATCATCATCATCATCATCATCATCAGCATCATCATCATCATCATCGTCATCATCATCATCATCATCATCATCATTACTAATGCCACTGTTGTTATTGTTATTACTATCATCACCATCACTGCCATTATGGTTATAACTACTGTGACCTATTATCACTAATCCTATCAATAGCAGAGTTGTAGTAGTAACAGTAGTAATATTTATATATAATAACTTTGAGAGAGAGAGAGAGAGAGAGAGAGAAGAGAGAGAGAGAGAGAGAGAGGAGAGTCTATGTGTGTGTTAGGTGTAGGTATGTAGCCCCCCCCCCCCCCCCCCTTTTTTTTTTTTTTTTTGTTTTTTTTTTGTTTTCCTCCCCTTGTTACCTGCTCCAATAATGCTGTTAGCCTTTCACTCATTGACCAGCCCTGTTCCTTTTCACCTGCTGTTACCACTATCAACATGACTGTATTTATCCTTGCCACCCTCTCCCTGCTACAGTAGCATTCTTAACTTTTACTCATTGAGCATCTCTGTTCCTTTCCATCAACTATTATTATTATCATCATAACTGTTACTTCTATCAGCATTACTATCAGTATTATTGTCATCATTTTCAGCAGTATCATAATCATGACCATCATAAAAAAACTTTTTATTATCACTACTACTTTAATTAGTATTAACATCACCAGTATCATCTTCACTATCACTATTATGATCACTTTTATTATCATTACCAATTCTAATATCTTTATTATTATCATTATAACTGTTGTTACAACTTCATAACTGTTTCAACTATTGAATTTGCTAGTATTATTAAAATTGTCGTTATACAGTATTTCCGACATTCTAACCGAACCAGTTTTCCAGCCTTCTGTGACATCACTATCATTATTATTTGGTTATAATCATGATTACAATTTCAACTATTAACATACCTATTAGATTCCATCTTTCTCATAATTCGTACCCTTCTTCTCCTGTTTCTTCCTCCTGCCTCCCCCCCCCCCCCCCCTTGTTCCTCTTCCTCCCTTCCCTCATTATTATTAGTAGTATTTGTATTATTGCTATCACTACCATTTTTATCACTACTACTATTGATATTGCTTTCATCACCGTTACTTTCATTATATCACTATTGCTGTTCTTAGCATTACCGTTACTATTATTATCACTTTTATTGTTATTATTATTATTATTATTATCATTATTATTATTATCATTATTATTATTATTATTACGATGATGATGATGATCATCATCATCATTATTATCATTATTATTATTACTACTATTAGTATGATTGTTATTAGTATTATTGGTAATGTTAGCATTAGATCAGTATTAGTAGTATTAGTATGTCGTTGTTATAGTTACCATCATCATCATCGTTACCATCACCATCACCATCACCACGGACACTGTTGCCACTACTACCATGCTTTTCGACAGTCCTCTAACCCTTCTCCTTTCTCCCTTTCTGTGTTCATATCCACTATTGATACTAGAACTACTATCATCATATGGTTACTAGAAGTGGTAGTAATCCTCTATCATTTTATCAATGTTGTCATCATCATCATTGTTATAGCGATCATTGTTATTATTGTCATTATCATCATCATCTTTACTGTTTTCACTGGCATTGCCTCCTTCCCAACGGCCTCGTTTACATTCAACGGCCATCTTGCGCGAATTTGAGAAGAGAAGTGATTGCCCGTTCGTCGTTATCATTGTCATGAGTAGTGTTTATCTTTTCCTGAAGAAGACCTAAGAGGTTGAAACGTGTCGTGTTTTGTCTTCTGTAATTTGTTTGTCCACGTGACCTGGCGGATTACTCTAAATTCCTTTTTAAATTTCTGTTTTTCATTCAACGCCCATCTTGCGCTGAAGTGAACGAAGGTAAGTGATTGCTCGTTCATTTTCCTTGTCCTGAGTGTTCTGTATCTTGCCTGAAGAAGACCTAAGAGGTCGAAACGTGTCGTGTTTTGTCTTGTGATTCGTTTGTGTACGTTGTCTTGGTGGTTCGCTATTGTTGACATGTAAAATGTCTGTACAGAAAGCCTTGGCGCATTCCTTACTGTTGACATGTACAATGTCTGTAAAGAAAGCCTTGGCGTATTCCTTTTCTGGTGTGCAGCCTGTTGGGACTTTCCTGGTGTCAGTTTACTGCTGGTTGGCCCATTGCATGCAGACTGATGATTTGGCGGAATGCCAAGCCAGTGCAGGGTTACAGAGGGCCTGTGTTATATTGAGATGCCTGTGCTGTAACCGACACCCCTCACCATGCCTGACTGACTACGTCAGCGTGTGCTGGGAACAGCCGATCGGATCTGTGGTGGTACAACATAGTTCACAAACATACGGCTGAAACATTATGAGCAGCGCAGAACAAACTGACGGGACATAGCAAGCAGCACAAACTAGTTGACAAACTATGATACATAGTTAGCAGCACAAACTAGTTGACAAACTAGGGGTACATAGTAAGCAGCGCAAACTAGTTGACAAACTAGTAGTATATAGCAAGCAGCACAAACTAGTTGACAAACTAGTGGTACATAGTTAGCAGCACAAACTAGTTGACAAACCAGTGGTACATAGCAAGCAGCACAAACTAGTTGACAAACTAGTAGTATATAGCAAGCAGCATAATCTAGTTGACAAACTGCTAGTATATAGTTAGCAGCACAATGTAGTTGACAAACAGCTGGTACATAGATAACAGCACCAACTAGTTGACAAACTGCTGGCATAGCAAGCGGCACAAACTAATTCAGAAATTACTGGTTCACGGCAAGCAGCACAAACTAATTCAGAAATGACTGGTTCACGGCAAGCGGCACAAACTAATTCAGAAATTACTGGTTCACGGCAAGCGGCACAAACTAATTCAGAAATTACTGGTTCACGGCAAGCAGCACAAACTAATTCAGAAATGACTGGTTCACGGCAAGCAGCACAAACTAATTCAGAAATGACTGGTTCACGGCAAGCAGCACAAGCTAGCTGGCAAACATATCGCAGGTACACAGATAGAAGCACAGACTGCTTGACATTTTGCTGGCTGCATTGCAAGCGGGACAAACGTCTTGA
>CM065743.1:48037709-48042709 GCA_033310375.1 Conus canariensis | reverse complement strand
GGACAGGAGGGGGGTGTGGTGGGACGTGGCATGATAGGGGGGAGGCAGGGGGTAAGTGAGACTGTTGGGGTTTTTGGTGTTTGCGTGCATAGAGTGGTGCATGGAGTGGCGTCCTCGTCTGGGTGGCTGTTGTATATCTTTTTTTTTTTTTCCCTCAGGCGATACACAGACACCTCAGTATACCCTCCGATCTTGACACTCGCAACCTCATTTCTGTGTGTGTGTGTGTGTGTGTGTGTGTGTGTGTGTGTGTGTGTGTGTGTGTGTGTGTGTGACAGAGAGAGAGAGAGAGAGAGAGAGAGAGAGAGAGAGATGATCTAGAATACCCTCAAAACATCAGAACCTATTTTATTCATTCGATTTGTGTCTGATTTTACATCTCTCTCTCTCTCTCTCTCTCTCTCTCTCTCTCTCTCTCTCTCTCTCTCTCTCTCTTAAATAAATACCTGTTATGCCTAACACAGAGCTGAATAACAACTACCCCCCCCCCCCCCCCAAAAAAAAAAAAAAAAAAAAAGTGTTGTCCATGCGCTTCTTTTAAGGCTATGTACTCTCTCTCTGTCTCTGTCTCTCTCTCTCTGTCTCTCTGTCTCTGTCCTCTCTCTCTCTCTCTCTCTCTCTCTCTCTCTCTCTGGGTCTTCCAGTGTTGCAGGTGTCACATAAATGGTATTATTGTTTGACTTTTACAATTTATCTCCTAGCACATAGATGGTTTCATAATTGTTGTTTGGTATCAATCAGTGATGCGCCCTATGTGTATGGCGATACAGTTACCTCTTTCTCTCTCCCATTGTTTTGTGAATGAGGTTACCAGTGACTGTTCATTCTATGCCATCCATAGAGTTATACACTGCACACTTTGAGACTGAAAGAAGTCAGGAACTGATGGACAGTTTTCTGATGGTTTAATGCTAGAAAGTCAAGCATGTACTGACATGTTCGTGATGTCTGCCAAACTCTCCATTTTTGTTTGGAATTTGGTGGAAATGCTGAAAAAATTGCTTGTACCTCTGGGTATGCTCAATATCGATCGCTTCTATGGCATCTGGACTCCAGATATTTTATTCATACAACAAGAATGGTTGTGCCTGAGCCCCAAAGATTTTAAACTATGTCTGTCTTGCAATTTCATGGAGTTTAAGAAGAACTTGGGTGCAGTCATAGACAACTTTTGTTCCCTTCATTGCTGTGTGGCTGACCCCTTGCACAAAACGTAATCTTGTCGTAAATGTGAAAACTAAGTATGTATAACCGTTCAAAACTTCCTGCTCCTCTCCATCCAGAAACCAATTTCATTTCTGTCCAGGCCACCTCCATTTTCTGAAAGACATTCACTGAGATTTATCTACACCGATATCTAAGAACCGATTCTTCCATTGTGCACTAAGGTGGTTTATTGATGTTGTCACCTTGCTGGCGTTCTTGACAAAAGAGCTAATTATCTGGAAAAAGTAACATGAACAATAAAATTATTCAATTAAACCAAGCTGTAACTGGAATATATGTTTTCCAGCTTCATCCATGGCCATGGTTATTTCATGTATGAGCAGAGAGAAAAGAGCAGGGCTCAGTATACAATTCTGTCTGACACCAACAGGATATTCAAACGATTCATCTTTGTGTCGATGACATGAACACAAGAGACGATTGATGAATACATGGCAATAAGGGTTTTAATAATGAACCCAGACTACCCTGCACTCACAGGAGATGCAAACTGGGAAACATGATGAACTGAATAGTAAGCCTTTTACAAATCTATGAAGGCTACATACATTTTTCTGTTTTTCTTGTTGAGTGTTTTCTCATTAACAGAGGCCATTATGTACATATGATCTATCATTGCTTATCATTTTCTGATTATGATTTCCTCGACGATTTTTCCATTTACATCCACCATTTTTGTAAATCTCATTCTGAGTATACTTGTATAGTTTTACTCGCGACACGTAATAAAGAAATACCTCTATAATCATCAGGTACATGGGTGTTGCCCTTCTTCAGATGGGTGTAATTATTGGCTCTGATGGCTGTGCTGAAAATATACTATTTCTGAAAATGTTTCTGAATAGACAGGTCAAAAATGAGATTGATTTTAATCCTGAAGCTGTCAACATTTTCGCGATTATTTCATCACAGCCACAGGCTTTGCCATTGTTAGTCTTGAAATAGTTTTCCCAGCTTCTCCCTCAGTAATCAGAACATTTAGTTCATCAACTGTATCTTCCTCAACAGTTTGAGTCTGTGTTTGATTATCTACGAACCTTTGAAAATATACACGGCATTGGTATCAATCTGTCTTTCTCACTATTTCTTATCAAGTGCATGTACAAGATTGTCAAACGCATATGGATTGGTTGTTGAATCTAACAGTTTATACAGCACTCTGTAGATTGTCAAACGCATACAGATTGGTGGTTGAATCTCACAGTTTGTACAGCACTCTGTCCTACAGGGGATGGTAAGGAGTGATAGGGAATGAACAATGTGGAAGAAGGCGATGAGGGAGGGAGGCGGTGGAGAAGGAAGGGAGCACTGAAGAGGGGAGAAGGGGCTGGAGGGGGAAGGGAGTTACGTGAAACTTAAGACCCCTCATCCCTCATCATGGTCAGACCCCTGACCCCTCATCATGGTCACCCCTGACCCCTCATCATGGTCAGACCCCTGACCCCTCATCATGGTCAGACCCCTGACCCCTCATCATGTTCTTTACCAGCTCCCGGCTGACAGAACGCTTATCTCACCACTCGACTCGACTCAACCCCTGCCGTTATCCCGGATACAAAAATGTCACACAGCCATGATAAGAAGAACACCCAGACTTCGATGTCTACATAACGATTTGCAGCAGTCCTTATATAACAAGCCCGGTCAGGTGACTGCACAACACCTTCTATTGATCTGCTTGCTGTGCTGTTGGCTGCCACCTCTGGGTGTGTTGTGCACAATGGTTGGGTAACCTGATCGGCCTGGGACAAAGGTTCCATCATGTTTGGCTGAATGCGTATGGGGGACTGACACATTCACACGTCAATGCCTTCACTTGGAGGATCCACCCCCTCTCCTCCTCTCCCCTCTCTCTCTCTCTCTCTCTCTCTCTCTCTCTCTCTCTCTCTCTCTCTCTCAACTTCCTTTTCTGTCCCCAGTATGTCTCACAGTGTGTCAGTGGGTTTGTTGGCTGTCAGTGGGTTTGTTGGCTGTGTCAGTGGGTTTGTTGGCTGTGTCAGTGGGTTTGTTGGCTGTGTGTTATCATAGTGTGTCAGTGGGTTTGTTGGCTGTGTGTTATCATAGTGTGTCAGTGGGTTTGTTGGCTGTGTGTTATCATAGTGTGTCAGTGGGTTTGTTGGCTGTGTGTTATCATAGTGTGTCAGTGGGTTTGTTGGCTGTGTGTTATCATAGTGTGTCAGTGGGTTTGCTGGCTGTGTGTTTTCACAGTGTGTCAGTGGGTTTGTTGGCTGTGTCAGTGGGTTTGTTGGCTGTGTCAGTGGGTTTGTTGGCTGTGTGTTATCATAGTGTGTCAGTGGGTTTGTTGGCTGTGTGTTATCATAGTGTGTCAGTGGGTTTGTTGGCTGTGTGTTTTCACAGTGTGTCAGTGGGTTTGTTGGCTGTGTGTTATCATAGTGTGTCAGTGGGTTTGTTGGCTGTGTCAGTGGGTTTGTTGGCTGTGTCAGTGGGTTTGTTGGCTGTGTCAGTGGGTTTGTTGGCTGTGTGTTTTCACAGTGTGTCAGTGGGTTTGTTGGCTGTGTCAGTGGTTTGTTGGCTGTGTCAGTGGGTTTGTTGGCTGTGTGTTATCATAGTGTGTCAGTGGGTTTGTTGGCTGTGTGTTATCATAGTGTGTCAGTGGGTTTGTTGGCTGTGTGTTTTCACAGTGTGTCAGTGGGTTTGTTGGCTGTGTG
Organism: Conus canariensis; assembly: GCA_033310375.1. Taxonomy (NCBI): domain Eukaryota; kingdom Metazoa; phylum Mollusca; class Gastropoda; order Neogastropoda; family Conidae; genus Conus; species Conus canariensis. The sequence goes on along the minus strand of CM065743.1, from coordinate 48,038,813 downwards.
TTTATCATAGTGTGTCAGTGGGTTTGTTGGCTGTGTCAGTGGGTTTGTTGGCTGTGTCATGTTGGTGTTTTTGGCTGTGTCAGTGGGTTTGTTGGCTGTGTGTTATCATAGTGTGTCAGTGGGTTTGTTGGCTGTGTGTTATCATAGTGTGTCAGTGGGTTTGTTGGCTGTGTGTTATCATAGTGTGTCAGTGGGTTTGTTGGCTGTGTGTTATCATAGTGTGTCAGTGGGTTTGTTGGCTGTGTGTTATCATAGTGTGTCAGTGGGTTTGCTGGCTGTGTGTTTTCACAGTGTGTCAGTGGGTTTGTTGGCTGTGTCAGTGGGTTTGTTGGCTGTGTCAGTGGTTTGTTGTGCTTGTGTGTTATCATAGTGTGTCAGTGGGTTTGTTGGCTGTGTGTTATCATAGTGTGTCAGTGGGTTTGTTGGCTGTGTGTTTTCACAGTGTGTCAGTGGGTTTGTTGGCTGTGTGTTATCATAGTGTGTCAGTGGGTTTGTTGGCTGTGTCAGTGGGTTTGTTGGCTGTGTCAGTGGGTTGTTGCTGCTGTGTCAGTGGGTTTGTTGGCTGTGTGTTTTCACAGTGTGTCAGTGGGTTTGTTGGCTGTGTCAGTGGGTTTGTTGGCTGTGTCAGTGGGTTTGTTGGCTGTGTGTTATCATAGTGTGTCAGTGGGTTTGTTGGCTGTGTGTTATCATAGTGTGTCAGTGGGTTTGTTGGCTGTGTGTTTTCACAGTGTGTCAGTGGGTTTGTTGGCTGTGGTGTTATCATAGTGTGTCAGTGGGTTTGTTGGCTGTGTCAGTGGGTTTGTTGGCTGTGTCAGTGGGTTTGTTGGCTGTGTCAGTGGGTTTGTTGGCTGTGTGTTTTCACAGTGTGTCAGTGGGTTTGTTGGCTGTGTGTTTTCACAGTGTGTCAGTGGTTTGTTGGCTGTGTCAGTGGGTTTGTAGGCTGTGTCAGTGGGTTTGTTGGCTGTGTCAGTGGGTTTGTTGGCTGTATCAGTGGGTTTGTTGACTGTGTGTTATCATAGTGTGTCAGTGGGTTTGTTGGCTGTGTGTTTTCACAGTGTGTCAGTGGGTTTGTTGGCTGTGTGTTTTCACAGTGTGTCAGTGGGT
>CM065743.1:48027709-48032709 GCA_033310375.1 Conus canariensis | reverse complement strand
AGGTATTGCCATGTATAATTTCAGCATGAAGTACAGGGAGACCGTAGGTGTCGCCATATATAATGACAGCCTGAAATATGGGGAGACATGCAGGTATTGCCATGTATAATTTCAGCATGAAGTACAGGGAGACCGTAGGTGTCGCCATATATAATGACAGCCTGAAATATGGGGAGACATGCAGGTATTGCCATGTATAATTTCAGCATGAAGTACAGGGAGACCGTAGGTGTCGCCATATATAATGACAGCCTGAAATATGGGGAGACATGCAGGTATTGCCATGTATAATTTCAGCATGAAGTACAGGGAGACCGTAGGTGTCGCCATATATAATGACAGCCTGAAATATGGGGAGACATGCAGGTATTGCCATGTATAATTTCAGCATGAAGTACAGGGAGACCGTAGGTGTCGCCATATATAATGACAGCCTGAAATATGGGGAGACATGCAGGTATTGCCATGTATAATTTCAGCATGAAGTACAGGGAGACCGTAGGTGTCGCCATATATAATGACAGCCTGAAATATGGGGAGACATGCAGGTATTGCCATGTATAATTTCAGCATGAAGTACAGGGAGACCGTAGGTGTCGCCATATATAATGACAGCCTGAAATATGGGGAGACATGCAGGTATTGCCATGTATAATTTCAGCATGAAGTACAGGGAGACCGTAGGTGTCGCCATATATAATGACAGCCTGAAATATGGGGAGACATGCAGGTATTGCCATGTATAATTTCAGCATGAAGTACAGGGAGACCGTAGGTGTCGCCATATATAATGACAGCCTGAAATATGGGGAGACATGCAGGTATTGCCATGTATAATTTCAGCATGAAGTACAGGGAGACCGTAGGTGTCGCCATATATAATGACAGCCTGAAATATGGGGAGACATGCAGGTATTGCCATGTATAATTTCAGCATGAAGTACAGGGAGACCGTAGGTGTCGCCATATATAATGACAGCCTGAAATATGGGGAGACATGCAGGTATTGCCATGTATAATTTCAGCATGAAGTACAGGGAGACCGTAGGTGTCGCCATATATAATGACAGCCTGAAATATGGGGAGACATGCAGGTATTGCCATGTATAATTTCAGCATGAAGTACAGGGAGACCGTAGGTGTCGCCATATATAATGACAGCCTGAAATATGGGGAGACATGCAGGTATTGCCATGTATAATTTCAGCATGAAGTACAGGGAGACGTGCAGGTATTGCCATGTATAATTTCAGCATGAAGTACAGGGAGACCGTAGGTGTCGCCATATATAATGACAGCCTGAAATATGGGGAGACGTGCAGGTATTGCCATGTATAATTTCAGCATGAAGTACAGGGAGACCGTAGGTGTCGCCATATATAATGACAGCCTGAAATATGGGGAGACATGCAGGCGTTGCAGTGTATACCGACAACACAAAAACAGGCAAAGACGTGTAGGAGCTTGCAACTTATTCTACGAATGATCATGGGATGCAAGTCAATGTTGCTATAGATAAAAACAGTATGAATGCATGGGGAATTATAGAGATATTGCTACAAATAACAACAGGAAGTATATCCTTTTCCTGCTCAAATGTGGCTGTTTGTTTTGACAACAGCCCTTATGTGGCATTTTCTTGTAAGACAGCCCTAATATAGCTTTTCGTCATGATATCAGCCCTAATACGACTGAAAGTACCAGTCAGTTTATCAGCCTTAATATAGCTTTTCGTCATGATATCAGCCCTAATACGACTGAAAGTACCAGTCAGTTTATCAGGTTGTCTGTTTATGGGAAGGTTTTTTTTTCCTTTTCGTTTACAGGGCGTTAACTTACTGGTTTACAAGTGGTTCATCGTTGGTTTACGTGGGGTTGTTTATTTGTTTACTAGAAATATCTGTTTTATTGGGAGTTTCTAGTTGGTTTACCAGGAATTTCTTGTGCTCACTGGAAAATCGTCTGTTGGTGGTGTTACCTGCTGGTTTACCGTGTGTTGCCTGTGGGTTTGCCAAGATTTGTTCTCTCTCTCTCTCTCTCTCTCTCTCTCTCTCTCTCTCTCTCTCTCTCTCTCTCTGTGTGTGTGTGTGTGTGTGTGTGTGTGTGTGTTTGTGTGTGTGTGTGTGTGTGTGTGTGTGTGTGTGTGTGTGTGTGTGTGAGTAAGTAACTAAGAAACTACCTGCTCCACCACAAGACATATTGACAGCGACACAGTGACCTACTTACCGGATACAATGGCATGACAGCCATTGAAAATGAATCACCGCCACAATGACGACAAACACTGTGTCCTTTTCACAGGCTAATCTACGCCCCTGTGTTTATCAGTCGTATAAGCATGTTTTATGAGATACTATTACGTCTGAATCACTGCACTAGAGTCCCGAGTTTAACCTGAACTCTGACATGATTTGGTCTTTACGACGGCATCATTCTACTATTTCCTCGCTTGCATCAAAATTCTGTAAGCTGTTGTACAATCATCACCATAGTCAACTTGCAAAACTCTTGTTTTCCATGCTCCCAGAGACAAATCCAGGTGAACTACTGATTTTAATTTTATTACCATTGTCTGGTGTCAATTTGAACAGACATTTGATGATGACCAACAAGAACGGCATGCCTCAATGGCCAAGGGATGCTTTCTGATGCTTCGATTTGACTAATTATTTACTCACCTGGATCAGGGAATTTATATGCCACACATCAACAGATTCATCCCAAAACCAGCTGTTAAATGGTTGTATTAGAATTTTGTCAGCTTTGTTCAGTTTTGTATAACTTACATTTTTCGGATAAAAGTCTGATTAACCTGCACCTTAAAAAGCACTTTAAATATGTTACTAACTTTTGATCCATAAATTGAATTTACAGTCGTTAAAAAGCTAGCATTGAGTTCTTTGATGAGCGGTGACATTCTGCAGTTCAGTCTGTCATGGAACCATGAAGAAATATAGTTTTAATTACATGTCAGTCAGCACTGATGAGCCCAGAATTGCTACCCAGCAGGCAAATGTTTTATGTCACCTCCAGCTGCTGTCTCTGCTGTGTCCAGTTGCAGGCGTTACAGGGCTGCAGGTAAACTGACCACCCATTGTCAGGTTTATACCTCTCCGTGTTGGCGTGCACCATGATGTGTTGCTAGTGTTCAGTGCTTCCTTTGCTGTGTGACTCCATCATCATGATGTAAATACATGTGACGTGACAGTAGAAACTCACCACCTCTCTCTCTCTCTCTCTCTCTCTCTCTCTCTCTCACACACACACACACACACACACACACACACACACACTGCAATTAGGATTCTCAGTGTAGTTCATTTTCCAGTCTCTGCCTTCACACCCCTCCCCTCCCCCCCCCCCCCCCCCCCCCCCGCGCAACCCCCTTCTCCTCTTCCTCCCTCCCTCTGTCCATCTGCCCGTGTCTTGTAGCAAAGCGATGATGCTAAGACGTGTGACGACAATGACAATGGAGCAGAGAATTTTGATGCAACTGTAGTGCTGGTAGCCAGCTCCACTCCCCCCCCCCTCCTCCTCCTCCTTCACTTATCTGATAGTGCAGGCTCATGGTCGAGACGAGGGCCCCATGCTCCCTCTCCACCACTTCAGAGAAGCCATCTACCGCGCTGTCTGCCTTCCCTTCCTCGCTTACTCTGGTTGCAGCAACGAAGGGCCATCGGATGATCTACTCATGCATTATGCAATTACTCGCGCCTCGCAGGTGCAAACATTGTAGGTTTGTTCATTTGCATAAAGGCCAAAAACACTTCCAACATCTTAACGATTGTCCTCTCTACTCATCAGCACACTACCTCCAACTACTGTAACAGAGAAAACATTCTCAAACTACTGTAACAGAGAAAACATTCTCAAACTACTGTAACAGAGAAAACATTCTCAAACTACTGTAACAGAGAAAACATTCTCAAACTACTGTAACAGAGAAAACATTCTCAAACTACTGTAACAGAGAAAACATTCTCAAACTACTGTAATAGAGAAAACATTCTCAAACTACTGTAATAGAGAAAACATTCTCAAACTACTCTAACAGAGGAAACATTCTGAGTGCTTCCCCTAGAGGGCCACGCCTGCCACCCCTACTGTCACAGTACATGTATTGTTTTGGGCTGCCACCCCTACTGTCACAGTACATGTATTGTTTTGGGCTGCCACCCCTACTGTCACAGTACATGTATTGTTTTGGGCTGCCACCCCTACTGTCACAGTACATGTATTGTTTTGGGCTGCCACCCCTACTGTCACAGTACATGTATTGTTTTGGGCTGCCACCCCTACTGTCACAGTACATGTATTGTTTTGGGCTGCCACCCCTACTGTCACAGTACATGTATTGTTTTGGGCTGACTAGGTTGTCTTTTTTTCTGTTCATTCAATCACATAGACCTTAGAATTGTGAAAAACATGAGGACAATGTTAACACTGGTTTTTCTATTTTCATGATCACATAGACCTTAGAATTGTGAAAAACATGAGGACAATGTGAACACTGGTTTCTCTGTTTTCATGATCTTAGATGTTTTGATTCATTTCGCTTTCCTCTCATCGCTCTGCTTCAGTTGGACTGCACTGATGCCGCTGCTTTGCAGACTGCCTTGTGGCGTTGTCACTACTGACTTGTGACACAACATCACATTAACACTGTTGTGAAGTCGCTGCTTTGCAGACTACCTTGTGGTGTTGTGACTACTGACTAGTGACACAACATCACATTAACACTGTTGTGAAGTCGCTGCTTTGCAGACTACCTTGTGGCGTTGTCACTACTGACTTGTGACACAACATCACATTAACACTGTTGTGATGTCGCTGCTTTGCAGACTGCCTTGTGGTGTTGTCACTACTGACTTGACACAACATCACATTAATACTGTTGTGAAGTCGCTGCTTTGCAGACTGCCTTGTGGTGTTGTGACTACTGACTTGTGACACAACATCACATTAACACTGCTGTGATCAGCTGTCATTTTTGCACACTG
>CM065743.1:48005209-48022709 GCA_033310375.1 Conus canariensis | reverse complement strand
AAATAAAATCCGGTGGAAGGAAATGTGTATGTAGAAATGGACAAAGAAATTTCAGAACTTTTATTGATGAATGGGATTGAAAAATCTTTTCATGAAGAGGGAGAGGTAATATCACCGGTGTTCATGACACCAAAATCTGATGGCTCCTATTGAATGATTTTGAACCTGAAAAAAATCAGTGAGAATGTAGATTACCAACATTTCAAGATGGAAAAGTTACACTAAGCAACAAAACTGAGGCGAAAGAGTTATATAACATGGCATTAGTTGGCTTACGTCACGCTTACTGCTCTACTCCACTGGTAGAAAGTCACCGGAAATTTCCAACATTTGTCTGGAGGAATCAGTCTATCACTATACTTGTTCCCCAGTGGTTTGTAATGAATCCAGTGTACACGCACTCAAGAAAACAAGGTTTTCTTTCAGGATCTTTCAAAGACGATTCTTACTTGCTAGGTTCTACGACTGAGGATTATCAGCAAAACATTGATAGCAGCACAGTCACTCTGAGTTGTTGGGCTTGATCATGTTTCCTAAGAGATCCGTCCTTGACCCAACAAGAAAACTCAAATATTTAGGCTGTTCAAACTAAAAAAATGACTGTCACGTTGCTAGATGAAACAGTTGCAACACTTATAAGCACACGTTTGAACCGGTCAAAGAGGGAAAGAGTCACAATCAGAGAGCCAGCTCAAGGAGTTGGACGAATGGTAGCGGCTTTGTCAGCAGCACAGTGGGGCCTATGCGTTACAGACAACTGGAGAAAGACCAGTCTGATGCACTGAAATGTAGCGAAAGAAATGTGGAGGCACTGGCTGTCCTTCCGAGAGCTGGAGGAGAGGAACTGGAGTGGTGGAGTCATAAGATCACCACAGCTTCTATTTGTTTGGAAACAAAAAGCTGAACTATCAGAGGAAATCAGAACAGTCGCTTCTGTACATCACCACAACTTCTGTTTGTTTGAAAACAAAAAGCTGAACTATCTGTGGAAATCAGAACAGTCGCTTCTGGAAATCACCACAGCTTGTCTTTGTTTGAAAACAAAAAGCTGAACTATCAGAGGATATCAGAACAGTCGCTTCTGTACCTGGTGGATCAGGATCCGTCAGTTATTCCAGTCAGACTGTGGGACGATGGTCTGAAAGTGAGAAACTGGCCCACATCAATGTTCTGGAGATTTTTTAATGATTGAATTTGCATTGAAGATTTTTCAAGAACTAAGCAAAAAATAAGCATGTGAAAATACAGACAATATGTGTGCACTTTCATACGTAAAAATTGGGGGGGGGGGGGGGGGGGGGGGGGGGGGGGGGGGGGGGGGGGGGGGGGGGGGGGGGGGGGGGGGTGGGTTCTCATTCTCAAGAATGTAATGATGTGACAACACGAATTTGGCAATGGGGCAAATGAAATGGAGTCTGGATATGCATTGCTCAGATTCCTGGAAAACTATATGTTGATGCCGACGCACTGTCAAGAAAATTTAACATTGATGCAGAATGACAGACGAACCCAAATATTTTCCAAAAAGTGGTTGAGGGTGTATTGATTTGTTTGCATCAGCAGAAATACGGTATAGTGATAATGTATAGGTACGGGCATATCCAAAGGTAGTCTGATTTATATATATATATATATATATATATATATATATATATATATATATAACCCGAGTTACCACCTCAGTCATGTAATCGGCAAACGTGGGACGTGGACTATTTATTTCGTTATGTTAGAAAACAAGAAAACTATGGGAAATTGTCTATGAAAGAATTCACATGAAAGTAATGTGCTCTCTTGATGATTACAACAGTTCAGGCGGTACTGACCATCCATCTAATTGGATTACACATTATGCACATTCATGAAAAAAATGTTGCATGTTGAAAGATAAACTGAAACATACCCAGACCAGGATATTTTCAACGCCCTTTACAGTTGCAAAAGATACATTGAAGACAAAGTGTTTGTCGTTGCATGCCTTGAGGAATACTTTATTTCATGGCTACAACCCGGTTGAAGACAAACTGTTTGCCGTTGCATGCCTTGAGGAATACTTTATTTCATCCCTACAACCCGGTTTTCCGGTTTTAAGAAATCCTACCCTTCCTTCCTGCAGCCCGGAAAACCGGGCAGCACAAAATCCCTCCTTTCCTTCCTGCAGCCCAGAAAATCGGTTCTCGCGGTAAGCGCTTTGAACTTCGCGCGAGTCGCGTCATCGGTACACGTCATGACCGGGTCGCTGCAGTGTTTATGAATGGAATGGATGCCAGACGACCCCTACAGCGTGGGAAAGTGGTCGCGTACTGCATACGTGGCAGTTCTCACTTTACACATTTTTTTCCTATAAATCCAGGAATGAAGGGAATACTCGTATTATAAGAATCTAGGAACAAGAGGAAGCAATGGTTCATAGAAAAGTAGGAATGAAAGAGCGTCTCTACACACTGAACGCGCTGATAAACTGTTGCCACGTTGCTCTCGCCTGTATAGACGTGCTTCGAAAGATTGTCTCCTGTTGGTTAAAAGATGTGCTACAAGCACCTGGTGCTGGAAGTTTCACATCTCACAGTTTTAGAGGTGCATCATCGTCAGCTATGTCCGGCCGTGGTGTTTCACTGGAGTGCATTCTGAGGACAGCAGGATGGTCAAATGCTGCCACTTTTCATGGATAGTACAACACATCTCTGGCCAAGGACAGTGAAAACCAGTGCCAAACAGTGAAGTGCATCAACAAACTATTTTGAATTTTACCGTCAATCAGTAAAAATTCCATTTGTGGACTGTTAAGCTTTATCCGGTTGTTTGTTCAGAGCTATAAGAGTAGGCACCTGTTACTGGATGGATGTACTCATTGAGTACCTGTCACTGGATGGATGTACTCATTGAGTACCTGTCACTGGATGGATGTACTCATTGAGCATGATCCTGCCATGTCATTGTTTAAAAAGACTGGATAACTGGATATTATATACTGGTACTGATTCAAATTTGTTGGTTTACTCCATTGTGTTGGTGTTTTACGGTGCTGTTTCTCTCTGTTGAACAAGGGTGGTTTGTCATCAAACATCTACAACAGTTTAGGACCGTGATTCTGTTCATGGGAATGAGGTTCTGGTGTCTTGGGAAACGAACAATTGCAGAAATACTTTTACATAGTAAACATCAAATAACTCATGATGAAAATTTATTTTCACCAGCTTGGATTTTGATTTCACGAATGTTTTGTACAAAGCGTTACATTTAAGATACTTTTACATGTAAAATGTTAAGATGAATTTCAGTGCAAATCCAAACAACCAACTTTGCAGTCACGCAGTTTCGGTAAACTGCGAGAAACAGAATTGTAAACTTACGTACCTTGGGAAGTTGAAGTGGAGGTTTGTGTAGAATTCCATGATGCGGTTTACCAGAACGGAGGGAGAGGTGCCCTCTCTGATTATTGTTTTTAATTCCCATACATACAAATTTCAGAAATCAAAATTTAAAACATTTCTAAAATTAGATGCATTTTGTAACGTTCTTGGTTGTTTTGCTTTCAATTATAAATCTTAGAAACGATAGTCTTCTGGTTTTAAGACAACTTAATACGATGCATAAAACTGTTTACATCATATAAGTATATGATAAAACATGTAAAATAGAGTGATCTCGACGCATGCGCATCTCCCGCCTATGCCTCAGTTCTGGTAAACTTCATCATGGAATTCTATACAAACTGCGACTTCCCAAGATAAATATTGTTTTAAGTTCCTTATCATAAAGCTTTCAAATGGGAGACTTGGGGAGATAAAATGCAAGGAAGATACAATATCATATTGCAACCATTAAGGCTTCTCGTGTGTGTGTGTGTGTGTGTGTGTGTGTGTGTGTGTGTGTGTGTGTGTGTGTGTGTGTGTGTGTGAGACAGAGAGAGAGAGAGAGAGAGAGATGTGCGCGCAAACGCACTCGCACACACACACACACACACACACACACACACACACACACACACACTCATAAATAACATATGCAAGAAAATATTGTTCAAAAATACATTTAATGAAGCTTATACAGAAATATGAAGCAGAATTACAATCCCATTACAATTAACAAAGCTAAAAAGCACAGACTCTTTCCATACCACGACAAAGCAACACCAATATGTGCAATTCAAAATCTGATTCATATGCAAATACAGTGTCTGATGTGCCACAGCATCAAACGGTAACACGCACACTGTTTAGAATGGCACAAACGCTGGTTCATGTGGCACTATTTGACCTTTTTCTCCATGATACAGCAATGTTATTCCGGCAAGAAAGTGGACGGGAAGAGGAAGGAATAAACATTCCCATAAATAACGCAAAGAACAAAGACCAACAACAACTAAGCGGCCAAACAATGGAAACCATCACTAATAATATGAAGAATGGAAAATTCCGAAAATATTTCTCGTGAGGACCATTTCTACTGTAAATGCAAAAGAAAGACTTTTTCGTTTAATGAACAACGCCTCAAACAGTGTGACACTGAAGACAGCTCCTCGCCCCCCTCCCCCCCCCCCCCCCCCTTTTTTTTTTTTTTACGTTTTGGACAGATAGACACGCAACACATGTACACGCACACGCGCGCCTGCGCGTTTTTTTTTATATTTTTTTTATTGGGGTCTATTCTGTTTTTGTTTGTGATCAGAATAACTCACTGTTGACTTCAACCGTCATTCCCGGGCATCTCATGTTTCTGAAATGATCAATGCTCATATCATTAGGCTAAGACACCATCTTGGATGAAGTGATCAAAGATGATATCCTTAGGCTAAGACACCATCTTGGATGATGTCATCAAAGATGATATCCTTAGGCTAAGACACCATCTTGGATGATGTCATCAAAGATGATATCCTTAGGCTAAGACACCATCTTGGATGACGTAATCAAAGATGATATCCTTAGGCTAAGACACCATCTTGGATGACGTAATCAAAGATGATATCCTTAGGCTAGGAAGTCACGGCCCTGCTACTGCCTGTGCTATCAACTGGCGTAAAGAACATCATCTGAATGCCAGGAAACCAGTCCCTGGTTGCCAGCTATCATGGGTCAAATTGTCCTTGCTGAACATCATCTTGCTGGGACGCCATGTTGGTCTACTGTTTGACCACTGTCTTGGATGATATGATCAGTGCTGATATTATTATCCAAGACGCCATCCTGGTTTATAGTTTGACCAGTATCATGGATGAAGATACCAGTGCTGATAACATTACGCAAGGACGCCATCTTGGTTTGTAGCTTGATCAGTATCATGGATGAAATAACAAGTGCTGATACTTTGCCTGGATGCCATCTTGGTTTATAGTTTGACCAAAATCACGGATGAAATTACTAGCGCTGGTATTTTGCAAGGACACCATCTTGGTTTATTGTTTGACCAAAGTCAAGGATGAAATTACCAGTGCTGATATTTGGCAAGGACGCCATCTTGGTTTCTAGCTTGATCACTATTATGGTTGAAATTACCTGTGCTGATGTTTTCAAAGGACGCCATCTTGGTTTGTTGTTTGACCAAAATCCACGGATGAAATTACCACAGCTGATATTTTGCAGGGACGCCATCTTGGTTTATTGTTTGACCACAACCATTGATGAAATTACCAGTGCTGATACTTTGTTGGACGCCATCTTGGTTTATTGTTTGACCACAATCATGGATGAAATTACCAGTGCTGATACCATTATACAGGTCGCCATCTTGGTTTATTGTTTGATCACAATCATGGATAGAAACTATCAGTGAAGGACGCCATCTTGTTTAAATGTTTGATCACTATCATCGATTCAATAATCAAACCTGAGCGCCATTTTTTCATAGCTTGACCACTACCAGAGAGGCAACCGGAAGATAACCAATACAAGGAGTTCGGAGTAACATTGCAGTTACACTCATATGGAGACTCACACGCACGTTGTGACAATTTCATTGTGATGTTCGCGCGCTTCTGTGTGTGTGTGTGTGTGTGTGTGTGTGTGTGTGTGTGTGTGTGTGTCCGTGCGTGCGTGCGTGCGTGCGTGCGTGCGTGTGTGTGTGTGTGTGCGTGCGTATGCCGCGCGTGTATGTGTGCGTGTGTGTATGTGTGTGTGCGTGTGTGTGTGTGTGTGTGTGTGTGTGTGTGTGTGTGTGTGTGTGTGCGTGCGCGCGCGCGCGTGTGTGTGTGTGAATTTGCGTGGGTGCACATATTTGCACGCCCAAACCCTTTCAAACACATATTTATGAAGATATAGGAAGGCTTTTTTCCCCCAAATGAACAAAGACTAATTACACACAGCAAATCACCTCCACCAGAAAAAAAACTATCTGCCGTGAACAACAGCTGGAACAGGGAGATAAAGTTGACTCACACAGTGCATCATGTGTGTGTGTGTGTGTGTGTGTGTGTGTGTGTGTGTGTGTGTGTGTGTGTGTGTGTGTGTATGAAGTGGTCTGACATACCAACATGTGTCTTTACCATTCCGTCAAGGTGGAAGTGACATGCCAGGGACATGACAAAGCTACACAAATTCGTTCTGTTCAATTAAGAAAAGAAAGAAAAAACGAAAAACAAAACAAAACAAAACAAAAAACAGGACGAATTTATAAAAAAAACAAACAAACAAACAAACAAAAACCGGGTATCCCATCCAACAACTTCTTAATTTTCTGAATAAATCATTATTCAATCTAATAAATCACAACGAAAACGGCATTTACAACAGTGTTACATTGTTACAAATTATTTCCTTAATACAAATATAAACTAAGACTGCAGATACCAAGAAGGGAAGGACAGTTCATCCTTACAAACAAAACCTACAACGCAAACAAAAAAGGATAATAGTATAGAACAAACAAACAGGACACACAGCAGCCACACTAACGTTATCACTTTTGCTGTTTACATACTACAATAATAAATACGTCATCACTTTTGCAGTTTACATACTACGATAATAAACAAACAAGGCATGGTGCATTTTCTCAGTGCCAAAGAACACTAGCTTAAGACAGCTAAATTCAGATTGAAGTTGAACATATCGTTATTAATATTTTCGCTTTGTTTTCCATTTCATACCCATTACAATACCTTTAAGGGAAACCACTAATTTGGAAAACAACTTGCCATTTTACATTTGTGAATATGTTTGGCAAGTACTGTTCTCAGGTCACATTTCTTGTCTTTTTGTCACATCCATCTCTACCAAGAAGCGAAAGACAATGACAAATGTGGACATGGAAAACATTTTCACATTTTTCATTTACGGTGTTTTCTAAAATGGTCAAAAAATGTTGTATAAGTCTACAATTCCATTCAAATCGCTCAGTTGAATCCTTTGCATTATCACACCATGCACATCTTGCCGTTTCAGTCACACCCATGACACTTGGGGCAACTTTTGTCGCTAGGACCTAGTGAACGATCCTTATTTATGACCATTTCAATCTGATATCACTTTCAAAGAAATATCAATGTTTATTCTTTTTTCCCAGACAACTCGAAACAGCACTTTCATCGCAAATCGTCCTGTATGAACAACTTAAAGTACGTCTTAGCTCTCTTATGTACACTCGTAACAATTCTTAATGCACTTCGTAAAGCTCTTAATTCACACGTCACAAATATTTTGCAAAGGATTTGAAAATGAATCCCATACAACCCAGCACTGCGCAGCTTTGTACAAAACCGTATTGAGCAAGTGTTAGCCATGGGTTAGATCCGATCATTCTCAATATTGAAACAGCCAGGCATCAAGCATCCTTTGTGACGGCCACTGTCTGACAAATAGCCAGCCGCCTCCCCACTCTTCTCCTCCCCCCCCCCCCCACACACACACACATCTGCACACACATGCTGCAGTGACGTTTCCTGTGAATCGACCCTGGGCAAGAACTTCCATGAGCACATACACATGGCTGTACAGTCCGTGTCTGCTCTCTGTGCTTTATCTGAACACCCAGAAGCCTGTCCTTTATACCACAGAAATCATTCTGTCAGTCACTGAGCCTTGTGTGCCTGTCCTTTATACCACAGAAATCATTCTGTCAGAAAATCACTGAGCCTTGTGAGCCTGTCCTTTATACCACAGAAATCATTCTGTCAGACAATCACTGAGCCTTGTGAGCCTGTCCTTTATACCACAGAAATCATTCTGTCAGACCGTCTCGGTTACAATACACCAATTGCAAACCATTTCTGTTCTTCCGGCCACAACCTCTCCCACATGCAGATTGCTGCAGTCTGGCAAAATTCATCTTCCTCTATAAGACGTAAAGAACAAGAGTCCCTCCTTATTCACAAACTTGGCACTATCCACCCAAATGGAATCAATATCAAACACTGACTTTCCTCTATAACAGCCCTTTGTTCTTACTTATCTTGATTTTGTCTCTTAACATTATTATTACTATTTTTATTTACTTTATCCCCCCCCCCCCCCCCTTCTGCTCTTGGCCCATTTCTCTCTTCTTCCCCACCCTGCCCTCTCCTTCTATACCCCCCCCCCCTCATCCCTTCCAACTCTCTCCTTCCTTCCCCCTCAATCCTTGCTGAACACTTTTCATCTTCAAGCAGTATTCACTTTTCAGCTTTTTGGCAGTGCTCACTTCCTCACTTCCCCATTTCTCCCTGCCCACTGTCACCCATTCCCACTTGTCCCTCTGAGCAAAGAAGGTTTTAAACCGAAGCGCCCTCATCCACCTCTTCCTCAAGGACCTGCTACCATACCCCAGGCAAGTTGTCCCATTCTGTCAGACAATCACTGAGCCTTGTGCGCCTGTTCAACGCCAAAGGCCGGACTTATGCACGTTTGTTAAAAATTCATGAAACAAGAGAACTAAACATTATTGGGAAAAAAGCTGGATTAAAAGACATTATCAATCAATGTTACTTTTAGAAGCAATTGTTTAGTGTTTGCGATTCCATGAAAATCATTCGAAAGTATGTGAAAATACGCATGCACACAAGCAAACACGCACGCATGCATGCATGCAAGAGCACACACACACACACACACACACACACACTACAAGACTCTGAATACGCGGGAAAATGTCAAAGCTGATAAGCATACAAGCATTGACACAGCTAGGCAGGTAAACACAGACAGGCAGTCCAGTCAACCGATACTGTGAACTGTGAACGCCCCAACTGTGAACGCCCCAAACTGTCGGCAGCCCAAACTGTTGCAGGCGTCGTTCCCTATACATTGTCGTCTAAAACCGGATTTGTTTGTCACCTTTGGCGAGGGCTGTGACAGAATAATTTACTGGGGTGGTTTTGCCTCTGCACTGATCTACCCTGGGCCTTTACACTGTGCTGGAAGTGTCGGGTGGTTTACCTCAGCGAGCCCTGTGTTGCATACCACAAGCCTACCGTCTGTCACGTGGACACTTGCACTGGCATGCAATCTCCGTGGTACGTGTAGGATTTGGTGTTAACTGAATTGACGGTTCAGTGCTATTTTCGAAACGTGTTGCAAGGCAGTCTGGGTGTAACCTGTTACTGTTTTCGTTTCTGATTTAGTAACATGTTGCTGGTATCAGTCATGTTCAAAAGTATATCTGATAATGAGTTTGATAGTATTTAGTTGGTCACATTTCTCGAAACTCTTTTTATCGACTGTTATCACACACATTGAAATGTCCACAGTACTGCTTTATGCTGCCACAAACAAAAAAAAGAAAAAAGAAAGAAAAAAAAATTATCTATGTATTAAGACCGTCCACTGTAAATTAAGGAATCAGTTTAAGCCTATGTTTCTCTAGCCCTATGTGTACTTCCTAGACTAAAGCAACTGGTCGCCAACAATGGCGACAAATCTCACTGGTCGCCAACAATGGCGACAAATCTCACTGGTCACCAACAATGGCGACAAATCTCAAACTGGCGACAAATTTGGGCATGAGAAAAAGGCCAACTTTGTCGATTTGGTTTGGGCGACAATTTTGGGAATGACACCAGCCCGGATGGTTGCCGGCGACGGTTTGAGCTGGCGACAATTTGGGGCGTAAGGGCGCACATGGCTTTAGAAGATAGAGACCAGACCCGGATCTCTCTGTGATCTAATAACAGCTATCGGTTAGGTCCAAGCATGCAAACAATCCACCTTGCATCTATTTGTCTTTCCTGACTACATGTAAATCAGCTAGAGAGAGAGAGAGAGAGAGAGAGAGAGAGAGAGAGAGGGAGGGGGGGAGACTCACAGTGACATAAAATGATTGAAACATGTTTACAATACTGACACCGCACAACAACGAATATTTCACTCAGTCAGTCATATTGTACAAGTTTTTACAGCGACATGATTTTGATGATAATGATGATGATGATGATGATGATGGTGGTGGTGGTGATGGTGGTGGTGATGGTATTTATTGTATCAATGCTTGTAGCAATCATGATTAACCGTTCCTTTTTTTTTTACGTTACTGTAAGACCGGGCCTGATTCTTCAGGATGAAGTAAACACAGAAAGGCAAAATGTTGTCGAAAACCGACAAGGAACACACGTCCATAGAATAAAGCATGCAGGACATATTGCTGGACACGGCAAAACATTCTGGATATCTTATACACGAAACTTGGATAACATTTGGCAAACAATGACACAGACATTGTGGATTAGGGCATGTTGGGATAGATTCACATACAACAGGTACTGTCGTGGGTTAGGGCATGTTGAGATAGATTCACATACAACAGGTACTGTCGTGGGTTAGGGGTTGTAAGGGACAGGGGTAAGAGCAGCATATTGGAAACGCTGGATTTTCTGGTGAAAAAGACCGCCATTGTGTTCTATGCTAGTAGATAACTTTCCCCATCCCAAACGGCACACGATAAACAGCCACTGTGTTCTATGCTAGTAGGTAACTTTCCCCATCCCAAACGGCTCGTGATAAACAGCCATTGTTTTCTATGCTAGTTGCTAACTTTCCCCATCCCAAACGGCACACGATAAACAGCCATTGTTTTCTATGCTAGTTGCTAACTTTCCCCATCCCAAACGGCACACGATAAACAGCCATTGTTTTCTATGCTAGTTGCTAACTTTCCCCATCCCAAACGGCTCACGATAAACAGCCATTGTTTTCTATGCTAGTTGCAAACTTTCCCCATCACAAACGGCTCACGATAAACAGCCATTGTTTTCTATGCTAGTTGCTAACTTTCCCCATCACAAACGGCTCACGATAAACAGCGCAGAGACCTACAGTTCCACGTCTCTTTCTTCGACAGACAGAAATCTGAACGATTGTAAGTTGCATTGTAGGGCCCCGAGTACAGCCCAGTGCAAAAGAAACCACACCGCAAAGCCCACAGCACAGCCCAGTGCAAAGGAAACCACACTGCAAAGCCCACAATACAGCCAGTGCAAAGGAAACCATTTCTACACATTTCTCCACATCAAACTGGAACTGCAGCGGGGGAGGGGGGGGGGCAGAGGGACGGGAGAATGAAGGGAAAAAAGGGGGGCGGGAGAAGGGGGAATGTAAAATAAAACACAAAAAACAAACAAACGAAGATTAACCCGGAAGAACGGATATACCGCGAAGCACGTGTTTGAACGTGTCATCAGCAGGGCGGTCTGAAGTCTAGGGGTCCTCTCTAACCTTAGTGTCAGTTTCCATGACGCCGCTGTCAACAAATGCCCCAACCACTTGCACAGAAAGTTGATTTTTAATACCACTCTACGCTTCACCAAGACAGGGGCTATTGTATACCGCTGCCCTACAGTGTGGATATTTTAATACCACTCTACGCTTCACCAAGACGACTATTGTATACCGCTGCCCTACAGTGTGGATATTTTAATACCACTCTACGCTTCACCAAGACAACGACTATTGTATACCGCTGCCCTACAGTGTGGATATTTTAATACCACTCTACGCTTCACCAAGACAGGAACTATTGTATACCGCTGCTCTACAGTGTGGATATTTTAATACCACTCTAGGCTTCACCAAGACAGGGGCTATTGTACACCGCTGGCCTACAGAGAAGACAGGCAGCACAGAATGGTTTATTCTCTCAGAAGACGCTGACAGACGAACCGACAGACGTCCAGTTTCGGGCATGTTAAGCACAGAATAATGGGGGAATGCTGTTGAAATCTGAAGCAAACGGCCAAAATACAATGTGGGGGAAAAAGGTGGGAGCAGAGAGAGAAGACCGAACTGTATGTGAATCTATCCGCACAGTTGGCCTGATCACGAGACATGGAGTGGACATCCAAACATATTTATCCGTGAAGAACCAAGATCACGCTGCAATATTCCAGACACCAAAGCAGTCACATGCACAGAAGTTTGAACAGACATAGAAGCTTCTCTGGTACAAAGGTCCTCAATTCATGAATAACATATTCATCACAGTCTTTGACGTATTATCATTCCACCATTCACAAATAAATAACACAGACACAATTAAAAAAAAATCAAACTAATAACGTATCAAAATTTAGATACGACATTCCCTTAAAAAATGGTGCTCAGGCAAAACGGAATCGTCAACCACAGACTTCACATTCAAAGAACTGTCTGTGTGTGTTGGCAACACGCCTAACTGTCTTCTCACTGCCATTTGACCTTCACCTCCACTAGTTCTACTAGGTCTGGAGGATTTTCACCGCTTCATTCTGGTGCCATGTCTTAGAGATCAGTGGCATTTGTTCCAGTTTTCTCATTTGTAACAGGAAGGTTTACGAACGTCACCACAGCGGCTGTCTGACTCCCCTCTCCATGTTTCTAGCAGGGTGTTTCTCTTAAAAGAACAGTGCGGTAAAGCGCACTGCTGGCGCTGTGCATAGCAGGACACTGGTGGCTAAACCACACAATGTACATTCACACTGGCACACTGCCGTCAAGTAATGTTATTTTACTGCCCACCACATCTCAGAGGCCAGGGAGGAAAGCAAATCAAAACCAGATCCATACACTCACAAAATCTTCAAAGAAAAAAAAAAACCGAAGCCATTCATGTTTTGCCCATGCTTCAACATTTAAAGATGGTAATGCTGAAATTAACATTTCTCTCTCTCTCTCTCTCTCTCTCTCTCTCACACACACACACACACACACACACACACACACACACACAGACGCGCACACGTACGCGCGCGCGCGCGCGCACGCACACACGCACACACACACACACAGAAAAGAATGTACATTTTCAAATTTCAAAATAAAAGAAAGCCGTTTCTAAACGGCTGTCACAAATTACAAACGCGTCAGTCCCTTTAAGAATTATTTCATACACACACACACACACACACACACACACACACACACACACACACAGAGAGAGAGAGAGAGAGAGAGAGAGAGAGAGAGAGAGAGAGAGAGAGAGACAGACAGACAGACAGACAGACAGACAAACAGGCAGAGACAGAGAGAGACAGACAGAGAGAGAGAGAGAGAGAGAGAGAGAGAGAGAGAGAGAGAGAGAGAGAGAGAGAGAGGTAAAGAGAGATGTAACATGATAATATACAGTGATATTCTTTAAGAAATAGAATTAATAAACATCTACGTGTTTTGCGAAACATGATTGCATAATAAACAAACAAACAAAAGAAAAGAAAAGAAAAAAAAGACGATAAATATATCACTTTAATGGCGGACATGACTGTACATTCCATATTTTTCTTGGGCGTTTTGTTATATTAACCAGGTCTAGAGGAAACGTTGACCATATATTCCTACAACCACAGTGGATCAATCATAGTGGTGAAAAATTAATAAACGGTAAAGTACAATACATCTGTTGTTAAGATCTCTGTCCACGTGAACGTGGCTGATCCAGCCATCCAGAGAAAGCACACACTGGTCATCGTCCACTTGCTGTAGATGGCCACAGAAGCAGTCCAGGCCACCTTGGCCTCCTGATGGATGACACCTGCCCTTCGTACACAGTACTGTTTTGTTTGTTCAGCACATACAGGTGATACTTCAACAGTTCTTGAGGATGTTTTGCCACAGTGGACAGACATAGGGTCTACACTGACAGTATTACAGTTTAACACGTAATGTTCATGGTATTTAGGTTACATCACATCACCAATGAGAGACAGAGAGAGTGGAAGTGGAGTGGCGGGGCGGGGAGGAGGGGGTATGAGAGAAGGAAGGGAAGGCGAAAGGGAGACTATTTATAAACATGCGTGCAAAAAAAAACTGTTTACGTGCAGTTGTAGGAATAAGCTAACAATAAAACAACAGCAACAAAATGGTAGAAGCGTGAAATAAAGCCCTGTACACGGCATGAAAGGGGAATGATTGTTACTGCTGTTACTATATGAATACACTTGTTCAAAATTAATGGTTGTGGTATACGTTTGAAGAAATGAAGAAACAGTAATCTGCGTGAAAAACGAGTGACCGGGATTGTCAGAGAGTCTGACCTCTTACGCACTTCAGACTAAACAAGCTGAAAAAAAAACAACTGTAGTATATCACAAGCTGCAATCCCAATCGACTTTCTTTGGGATTCATTTGAAATTTTGAGCTAATCAAACATTACTTGACGTAAAATAAAAATTAAAAAGAATTAGGAAAAAAAAAAAAAAAAGGGGGGGGGGGGGGGGGGGGAACAACCGAGTATTGCAGTAATGCTAGTGTCATTCTGCTCATGTTTACGTCGGTCTGATATTCCATATTGACTGGTTGAATCCTGGGGGGAAAAAAAACAAACAAACAAACAAAAAGTAAAGCCAGTCCGTTGATACAGGCTGTACCGTTCAAAACAAACAAATTCTTTAGTGGAGTAAAATTGCTGTACACGGAAAACGTAAAATCTCCACAGACAAAACATTCTGAATATCATATCAAAACAATCACGGCAGAGGTCAAGAGAGATCTTGGGGTATTTAACATGGAAAGTTTAATTCTCTCAGTGCATGGTGAATGGAACCAGGTTACAGATGAGCCATTCTTCTTTTTTTTTTAAGCTAACAGTGAGCGAACATATCCAAAGATAACAGGTGTATTGATCTAATCTGCGCGGCGTGCTGGTAAGTGTGATCGGGGTTGTCCACGCTTCAGTTATTCAGACCATTCCCAACATCTGAAGCCAACAGAAGTTACTCAAGCACTTTAAGCACTAATACCAGACATGCCACATGCAGAGAGTTTGAATGATACCTGGCTGCCGTCACGGATGGCTGGAATCAAACAGTTATATGTGTTAATGGAGAGAGAGAGAGAGAGAGAGAGAGAGAGAGAGGGGGGGGGGGGAGAAAGATTATCATATATCTCTAATGGACACCATTCTGACAATTGCATTAACTACATGCCCAGCTGACGTACAAATCTAGATGATCACAACAAAACATGTTTTTGTACATACCAAATACATGCTCCGGTGATGTAAAAACATAACAACAGACACATGCTCCGGTGATGTAAAAACGTAACAACAGACACATGCTCCGGTGATGTAAAAACATAACAACAGACACATGCTCCGGTGATGTAAAAACATAACAACAGACACATGCTCCGGTGATGTAAAAACATAACAACAGACACATGCTCCGGTGATGTAAAAACGTAACAACAGACTTAAAAAACTATGTTCTTGATTGTATGGATAACCTACAAAATTAAAGTCTTGATCCCTCAACAGACGATTACATACACTCGGCAAAGTAATGGTTGTAACCTACAAAATTAAAGTCTTCATCCCTCAACAGACGATTACATACACTCGGCAAAGTAATGGTTGTAACCTACAAAATTAAAGTCTTCATCCCTCAACAGACGATTACATACACTCGGCAAAGTAATGGTTGTAACCTACAAAATTAAAGTCTTCATCCCTCAACAGACGATTACATACACTCGGCAAAGTAATGGTTCTCGCACATTTTCTACAAACGTTCATATTTAAGGCAAAGGAGTAACAGGAATGACTTTCATTTGATACCATGTGTAGCAGTAACAGTGACAAAATTCAGAATATTCTAGAGCTTGGAGGCTACCCTGTCAATCATGTTGTTTCCTACAGTAAGAAAACAAAGGACATTTCACAGCTGGAGTGTTGCCGTTATCAATCATGTTGTTTCCTACAGTAAGACAATGAAGGACATTTCACAGCTGGAGTGTTGCCGTTATCAATCATGTTGTTTCCTACAGTAAGACAATAAAGGACATTTCACAGCTGGAGTGTTGCCGTTATCAATCATGTTGTTTCCTACAGTAATACAATAAAGGACATTTCACAGCTGGAGTGTTGCCGTTGTCAATCATGTTGTTTCCTACAGTAATACAATAAAGGACATTTCACAGCTGGAGTGTTGCCGTTATCAATCATGTTGTTTCCTACAGTAATACAATAAAGGACATTTCACAGTTGGAGTGTTGCCGTCCTCAGTCACGAAGTTTCCAACAGTTCCGTGGTGACGCCAGAAACGTGGGTGAAGACCTGGACGGTTCGCTCAGAGAGGATCACGCACAATTTTATGACGACATCATCACTGCATCACGCTAACAAAGCTGTGGACGGATTCGTCTTCAATCATTTAAATGTCTACGGACCGAGGGGTGCCAATGTGACTGCCGATAGCTCTTGGTAGATGAAAATGCATCCCACGGGCAAACGGAAAATAACTGTTCTACTGAGTTTCCCTCGGAGAGATGGACGGAAGGGGTTTTTTGGACTCGGCAAAGGAGTTTCTTTCCACTGAAGTCAGAGAGGTGGTAGCCTGAGTGCGGAGAGGAGGCAGCGATGGAGGTGGAAGGGAGGTCGTCATGTTGTGTTCCGTGATCCTGGGCTGGGGCAGCTGCCTTGGTCTTGGTGAAGGTGAAGCGTCGTCAACTACCCCGGGTGTTTCGTTCAGTGCAGCGGTCGCCCCCTGTCTCCTTTTTGGTTGTGGAAGCTCTCTTGGTCTTCTGAAAGTTGTGAATTAACTTTAAGCGTGGGGCTGAGACGTCAAGGAAATGCCGCCTGGACTCACGTTCGACTCCCTTGTGGGGGGCAGGCTGATCTCCTTTGAACTTACAACACAGCAAAGTAACGTCTGAGAAACACTGGAAGGTGTGCTTTAAACTGATTCCTGAAAATAGTGTAGCCAGTATATGTCTTGAGAGAAAGAGTTATGCAGGACACCGCCTTTCACACGAGTACTGATCTATAAGTGCAAACACTGTGCTCATCACATTCACACTGATCTATAAGTGCAAACACTGTGATGATCACAGTCATGATGAGAAATGTAGATAGTAGATGCACACCAGATCCACTGAAATTCCTCCAGCGTTCAACAGTAAACATCACCATACCCCATGTTACTGATGACTCTAATTCAACAGTAAACATCACCATACCCCATGTTACTGACGACTCTAATTCAACAGTAAACATCACCATACCCCATGTTACTGATGACTCTAATTCAACAGTAAACATCACCATACCCCATGTTACTGATGACTCTAATTCAACAGTAAACATCACCATACCCCATGTTACTGATGACTCTAATTCAACAGTA
>CM065743.1:47992709-48002709 GCA_033310375.1 Conus canariensis | reverse complement strand
ACACACACGCATCCAGGCGTGTTCAGGATGTTTAATGATACACATTAGTTGCGATTAATGAAAAACATTCTTAGAAGTGAATACAATTTTTTTAAAAAAAACGATGGTAGTAAAAAACATTTGTAAACCTTTAGTTCAGAGAACTGCATCAGGTTTTCTAGGAATAACGTCTCCAAACTCTTCAACGATTTTAAAACAATGTATTCGTTGCGTCATAAACACAATCTGAGACCAATTTCTGAAAGTCTAGAATGCATGCTTGAATTTAGTTTGGAATGACAAATATGACTGAACGAATAAACAGTCCGCATAAATGAGTGATGTGGATTTCCAGATCTCACTGTTTATTGCAAAGTAGTAAGTAAGGAACAGTCTGATACTTACAAGCATAATTTGTTGTTGTTCTTGCTCCATACGATGACAATGGCAACTGCATAGAAAAGACATAATATTTGTTTAGTAATTCTTACTGAATATTACATAAAACTGTGAGAATAGATGAAAAAAAACACGAAACAACAGATTTCTATCATTATTTTTCACTGACTATTAATTCGACACCAAGGGGAAGGTCAAGGTCAAATTGAAAACAAAGCGAAATAAAGCGTATTTGCTTGTCAATGACTCCTTAATTCAGTGCAAACAGCACAGCCAAATGAAACGGATGTGTTGTCATTTTGTTTATAACATTCACGTTCCAATGTGACTGTTTAAGTCAATTCAAATTCCCTGGATTAACGAGTCTAACACAATGTCATATCTCCTAAATGGCCCATGTTTATCAGTAAATGAGGACTGTCACGACAGTCTGGTCGCTGATTCCCATCTCTTGGAGGTCTCAGACATGGCACTAAGTCACAAAGCAGTGACGACCTCCTCACCTGCAACACTTTGCCAAGTGGTTCCAATCCTGTCACATGTCTCAGACAGAGCACCAAGTCAGAAATGGCTGACACACATCTCATGCATGACCATCTGCCCTGTGATTCAACCCCTCTAACTGTTGGCCTTACAGCACCAGGTCAGGAGACATTAGCACACTCCTCGCATTAGTCAGTCTGCCAGGTGAGTATTATCCTCTAAAATCGTCAGATGAAGCATCCAGTCTGGAGACACTGACACATTCCCCATGTTCAACGATCTGCCGTGACATGATCCTACAACAGTTATCAAACATAGCCCTAATCAGGAGGCCCTGACATACTTCTTGATTTACGTTGAAAACTTGCTCCACCAATCCTTCAGTTTCTTCATTTGTGTGTTGTGATGGCTGTGATAGCACTATAAATTGTTTTGAAGCTCTTTGTCCTCGGCCCTACATTAAAAACGGTTATGGAATCTGGAAGAAAGGCACTATAGCCTGGAACAAAAATACGTTCTCCACATCTTGGTTAAAAAAAATCAATGAAAACTTGATTCTGATACCCCACCCCTCGTTTCCAGCCACCTGTCCCCAGTGCACAATTCTGTGGAAACTAATCACCATTGTTGTTTTTGTTTGTGGAAACTAATCACCATTGTTGTTTTTGTTTGTGGAAACTAATCACCATTGTTGTTTTTGTTTGTGGAAACTAATCACCATTGTTGTTTTTGTTTGTGGAAACTAATCACCATTGTTGTTTTTGTTTGCGGAAACTAATCACCATTGTTGTTTTTGTTTGTGGAAACTAATCACCATTGTTGTTTTTGTTTGTGGAAACTAATCACCATTGTTGTTTTTGTTTGTGGAAACTAATCACCATTGTTGTTTTTGTTTGTGGAAACTAATCACCATTGTTGTTTTTGTTTATGGAAACTAATCATCATTGTTGTTTTTGTTGCTTAAAAAACCGTTTTAGGAAATGTTCAACATCTGTCATGGATGAAAAAGAAACTT
Source organism: Conus canariensis (assembly GCA_033310375.1). NCBI lineage: Eukaryota > Metazoa > Mollusca > Gastropoda > Neogastropoda > Conidae > Conus > Conus canariensis. The sequence goes on along the minus strand of CM065743.1, from coordinate 48,000,833 downwards.
CCGTTGTGCAATCAATTTTAATCACATTTTTTGATACTTTACATACACTGAAGACAATTGGTAATGGAGAGAAATGAGACATAGCTCAATTGAAGTTTTATGTTGACAATGGAATAAAAAGATAGTTCCGTGAATTTTTTTTTTCAGTTATGACGAGAAGCACGGGTCGGGGATGAGCTGTAATTAACACATCCAGCATGTCAACAAAGCCTTGAACAGATAAGTGATAAATGAGAACATCAGGGTGAAAGTCATCCATTTGATGGTGGACAGTCGTCCAAGCAAAAATCAACCCAAAAATGAGAGAGAAGATTACATTTACTGAGAATACACAGCTTTCTTTGTCTGAAATAATTTTGGCTTCAATCACGGATGCAAATGTACGAAAATCATGAACGAGTAGATAGAATATGTTAAAAGTGTTGAATACTTTGTCTTCATTTTAATGCACAGAAAAAGAAAAAGAATTGCACGTACTCACTTCAAGCAGAACAGATGACGGCACTCTCAGCCGTGACAACGTCATATGCACTGTTAAAGGTTCAAACCTACTCCATTAAGCTCCACTAGTCCCTGCCTGCAACGTCATATGCACTGTTAAAGGTTCAAACCTACTCCATTCAGCTCCATTAGTCCCTGCCTGCAACGTCATATGCACTGTTAAAGGTTCAAACCTACTCCATTCAGCTCCATTAGTCCCTGCCACTGTCCTCCTTCTGTCTGCTTCTTTCTGACGTTTGAAAGTTCTCTCCTTTATTTGGAATGATACAATCTCGGTTTCTTTTCTTTTTCTTTTTTTTCTTTTTTTTTGTCTCCAGTGAATCTGCAGGATCAGGAAGTTACGGCTTATTTCAAAAGAATCCTAGGCCTACTCTCAGGCCTCAAAGGAATCGACATCATCAGACGGTAATTGTTTGCCTCCAGTGAGTTAATAAGATCAGGGAGTGAATCGACAGGATCAGGAGGCCCATTGTTTGCCTCCAATAAATCAACAGGATCAGGATTATTATTTGCCACAAGTGAATCAACAGGATCAGGACGCTTATTGTTTGCCTCAAGGGAATAAACAGGATCAGAAGGCTTATTGTTTGCCTCAAGGGAATCAACAGAATCAGGGGGCTTATTGTTTGCCTCAAGGGAATCAACAGAATCAGGGGGTTTATTGTTTGCCTCAAAGGAATCAACAGAATCAGGGGGTTTATTGTTTGCCTCAAGGGAATTAACAGGATCAGGAGGCTCATTGTTTGCCTCAAGGGAATTAACAGGATCAGGAGGCTCATTGTTTGCCTCAAAGGAATTAACAGGATCAGGAGGCTCATTGTTTCCCTCAAGGGGATTAACAGGATCAGGAGGCTCATTGTTTGCCTCAAGGGGATTAACAGAATCAGGAGGCTCATTGTTTGCCGCAAGTGAGTGGATAGGATGAAGACACTGCTCGTGTGTATTACGCCTTTGCCTTAGGACGCCATTTTATTTCTTCTCAAAAAGATTCTTTTTTTTTAATATTTTTTTTTTCCCGAGCAGATTCCAACTGCCAGCATGGCAACTGAAACTCAGATGACTTTGTGTCAGTCTGGGGCGTGTTCAGTCTCATGTGTCAGTCTGGGGCGTGTTCAGTCTCTTGTGTCTGTCTGGAGTGTGTTCAGTCTCTTGTGTCAGTCTGGGGTGTGTTCAGTCTCTTGTGTCTGTCTGGAGTGTGTTCAGTCTCTTGTGTCTGTCTTGGGCGTGTTCAGTCTCTTGTGTCTGTCTGGGGCGTGTTCAGTCTCTTGTGTCGGTCAGGGGCGTGTTCAGTCTCTTGTGTCTGGGGCGTGTTCAGTCTCTTGTGTCCGTCCGGGGTGTGTTCAGCCTATCTAGTTAGACAGCTTCAAAGATTCACAAAATGTTTTGCCTTCTTTTCTCTTCATTGTTATGGCCCCTTTTATTCCACATTCTTTGCTTTTGTATTTACGTACAACAATTTGTTTCGTATAACATATGTAAAAACTAGTGTCTTCGTTTAGAAGTGAGTGAGGGGAAATTAAGTGGTGTGAATGATATCATTGAAATTCAACTTACCTACACCTATGATGACTCCAACGCCTATGATGACGCCGATGACGATACCAGCTATCTGTCCACCTGATAGTCCCTCCACATCTGGGACGTTTTCTGCAATAAAAGTAAAATATGACATGAATAAACATATTCACAAATTTCTTTTCTTCAGGAAGAGAGGAGAGAGAGAGAGAGAGAGAGAGAGAAGAGAGAGAGAGAGAGAGGTGATATTTTGCTGGTAGTAAAACGAAATATAGTGTGGTGTCAATAGTAATCATGTTGTCAAAACCAAACAATGTCAGCGATTCTTACAGTCGCATATACTATGCGGCCACTTATTTTTCCTTCTTAGCTGAATGCATTCCAAATCCGCTTTCCATAAACACATTTCAAATTCATTATCTATACTATCGTTAGATGTACCCCAAAGTTGCATTTGGCGTTATCAACGACTCCAATATCTTTTAAGATGACATTCGTACCTAAGCACCGATGTAACAGTTTACACTGAAACCATTTTGATTTCACATCTGTTACTTTATGTACATATCAGAAACACGATTTCCAATTATGAAATATTGGTAATATTCAGTCCCAGTAGTTACAACATTGAGGTTTAATACTTTCGATTAATATATCATAGAATATTAGTGAACGGCAAACAACAATCTAAAAGACAGAGACGGATCTGTTTGTCTGTCGCTCTTAGAATGTAATACCAGATTTCCAAACATAATTACATATTAAGGCCTGATATCCAGCAAAATGAGACAACACCGATATTAATGTTATGTTTATGAGTCAAATCGATATTAATGTTATGTTTATGAGACAAAATCGATATCAATGTTATGTTTATGAGACAAAATCGATATCAATGTTATGTTTATGAGACAAAATCGATATTAATGTTATGTTTATGAGACAAAATCGATATCAATGTCATGTTTATGAGACAAAATCGATATCAATGTTATGTTTATGAGACAAAATCGATATTAATGTCATGTTTATGAGACAAAATCGATATCAATGTCATGTTTATGAGACAAAATCGATATCAATGTCATGTTTATGAGACAAAATCGATATCAATGTTATGTTTATGAGACAAAATCGATATCAATGTTATGTTTATGAGACAAAATCGATATCAATGTTATGTTTATGAGACAAAATCGATATTAATGTTATGTTTATGAGACAAAATCGATATCAATGTTATGTTTATGAGACAAAATCGATATCAATGTCATGTTTATGAGACAAAATCGATATTAATGTTATGTTTTCCCTTAAAACTTGTGTAAGAAAGAAACCCTTCTTCAGTTTACCCCCTCCTTTCCTTCCGTCCTAACCAAAAAACCCAACAAAACACACAAACAAACAAAAAACCCAACAAACACACAAACAAAAAAAACCCAACAAACACACAAACAAAAAACCCAACAAACACACAAACAAACAAAAAACCCAACAAACACACAAACAAAAAACCCAACAAACACACAAACAAACAAAAAACCCAACAAACACACAAACAAACAAAAAACCCAACAAACACGCAAACAAACAAAAAACCCAACAAACACACAAACAAACAAAAAACCCAACAAACACACACACAAACAAAAAACCCAACAAACACGCAAACAAACAAAAAAACCCAACAAACACACAAACAAACAAAAACAAAAATAGAAACGCCAAAGGTTGTGAATATTCTTCCTTTTAAGTGGTTTGGAGACCATAGATTTCCCTCCAACCTGAACGCGACTGTTGTAAGACACTGTTTCGGAAAGTAGTTCAACAATGTTTTGGTGTACATTTTCAGTGAAAGATTTTGTAGTCTTCTAATACGTCAGTCCAGACTGATTATCTTTAGGTTCAAAGTGGGGCGACTACAAGCGGGACGTACAGAGGAGAGAGAGAGAGAGAGAGAGAGAGAGAGAGAGAGAGAGAGAGAGAGAGAGAGAGAGAGAATTTACTGCGCAATTACCCGCAGGAACAAATTACAAAGCAAACACAACACGTTTCGACCAGTCATTTTGTTTGTTTGGTTGGTTTTTTAGGCAGGACAGTGTCCATGACGAACTCCAGGCGAATTCCGCAGCGTCTGCACATTCCTGCCGACTAGCTGTCGTTGGACGGATACGGTAACACCCAACGGAAAGGAACGCTTAGCCTGGCTGCTCAACTTAGCGATTACTGACGTGAGTCGGGGACTTGGAAGGTGGCGTCCAGCGTATGCTGGATCAGGACATTCAGTCGCTGAACCCGACCGACATGACTTGGCAGTGGTGCTGTGTCTCTTCTGGTGGGTTCCCTCATTGCTACCTGATGCTAAAGTGCTCCATGTGGACTGCTGACACCAGACCTGCTCCAGAGCCAGGCACGGTGTGGCTGTGTTTGGTGGGGGTGGAATGAGCGGCAATGACGTCATGCCACAGAGAGGGCAGGGGGACAGCAGACAGCAGCAACAACAGCCAAAAGACAACAACAACAACAACAACAATAATAATAATAATAATAATAATAATAATAAAATAGAATAAATTTTTTTTTAAAAAGGAGAAAAAAGGTCGTAGTGGTTTTAAAGAAAATAAGATCTAGTTGTAAAGTGAGGTGACCGCTGGCGGAATCTAAACACATCTTACATGTTGGTAATCGCCAACGAAAACACACACACACACACACACACACACACACACACACACACACACACACACACACAGACACAACACACACACACACAAACACACAGACACACACACACACAGTGCACACACACACACACACACACACACACACACACACACACACACACACACACACACACAAAACAAACAAACAAACAAAAAACACGTGGACAAACGAATCACAAGACAAATAAGATCTGAAAAAAGAACCCTGACACAAGAAATGAACATTTCATATGGTTTTACAACCAGTTCCAGCATTATTAGGAATTGCGCTTCCGTGAGTGCCGTTCTAATCTTGTTACCAATCAACGGACACCTTGCCACCGAAAGACCAATCCGGTCATTAATCTACCAATTTCGTTTTAAGCATCAGGTATGGTAGCACATCTTCCTGATAGTGGATAACATAGGTTAATTTAGTAGTCAACGATTTATAAATTCAGCCGGGGGTCTGAATAGCTCAGTGGTAGAGCGCCGGAGTCGTAATCCCGGGGTTGCGGGTTCGAATCTCCGCCGAGCCGTTTCGGTACAGGGGGATTTTTCCTTCGGAGTTAACATTGGTTCTGACTCCATTTCCCATACAATCCTTCGAATGAGACTATAAACCGAGGTTCCGTGTGTGAACGCACGCATAACATCTTGGAAGGTCCAGGAAGGTCCAGGAAGATGACAAGTGTAGGTGCGGCAAACGAGGAACCATGAAGCACATCCTCTCAAACTGCCACCTGGCTCTAAACAGATACACCTGGAGACACAACGAAGTGCTCAAAGGGTTCACCAAGATGGCGAAGGAGCAGGCGGAAGAGGGAAAATACGCTCCTAGGCCACAGAAACACGGACTGGGCATGATCGAATTTGTGCCGCAAGGAGGCAAGGTTCCTGAGAGAAAGAAGGCGAGTGAAGCCACAGAAGGTCAGAGCGGTGGTCAATGGGAGGTAGCAGCAGACCTAGAGGGCTGCAAGAGATTCTTCCCCATCCCAACAACGAAGAAGCCAGACCTGGTGATATGGAGTGAGGAAGAGAAAGAGGTACACCTGGTGGAACTCACTGTGCCTCACGAAGACAATATCAGCGAGGCACACGAGCGGAAAGAAAATCGCTATGAGACTCTTGTTGAAGAATGCAAGGAGGCGGGATGGAAAGCAACCCATTTCCCAGTTGAAGTCGGCTGCAGAGGTTTCATCGCGACTAGCGTCAGAAAGTGGATGAGAGTGGCTGGACTTGGTCCGAAGAAAGGGAATGCCATGACAAAAGCCCTACAGGAGACTGTTGAGAAAGCAAGTCATTGGATCTGGCTGAAGAGAGAGGACAAAGCTGGTGCGAGTCCTGACGGTTGACAGAAAAGGCATACAGTCAAACTGGCAAGGAGACCTCACATCGGTGAGGGGGCTCGGTGCGTCATTACAGCTGTCGAGAGGAAGAGCCCGAAACAGCGACGCATTCTCTCCTGATGATCTCCACGCCAGAGTCCGGTCTACGGAGCTTTTGACTGTCACGCAGCACAGGTAGCTGTTTTCATCCATCTACGTACCTGTGGCAGGTTTGTGCCACTGACATCCTGGAAAGACAGGACGACAACTCGGAAAGACGGGTGGACATCGGGAAAGACTGAGGACATCGGGAAAGACCGACGGTGGCAGGGGCTAACTACCCATGCTGCTGTAGCCATTAGTTACGTCAACAAACAGAAGAGACAGCCCCAGGATCCACCGAGAGGGGGGAGTAGAGAATGGATCCACAAGGATTTATTCAACGGACAACGACCCAGGCATGGACAGGACAACGAATCAAGATCAACGAGAAAACAGCTTCACTTGCGGACAGTGCAGCAGAAAGTTCGGCACCTGGCGGGGGTTGAGAGTGCACCAGGGGAAGGCATGTATGAGGGAGAGAAGACAGTGCAGATCGACAGATCGTAAGACGCGAAGCAAATCATCCCAGGATGATAACCACAGTGGATCGATTAGTGTTTCAGTCGACTCTCCTTCTACCCCGACCCAGAGTGTTGCGGATCAGCAAACTCAGGAGCCAGGGGCAAGGAAGCCGAGAATTCTGTGGCCTGCTGCCAACGAGAAGGCAAAGTACAAGGCACTGGAAGAAAAAGTCCAGAAGAAACTGAAAGAAGCTGAGGAGAAGGCCAGCAGAAGTGATGCTAAAGAGATGTTGGGTGAGTTTGCAAAGAACATCTACGAGTCAGCAATCGAAGAGTTTGGCAGCGGTGAGGGAAAGAAGAAAGCACCAGCGAAGAAAGGGGGGCTGAGCAGAAGGCAGAGAGCGCTAGCAGAACTAAGAAAACAGAAACGAGACCTGAAGAAGCAGAGAAAAAGTGCACCACCAGAAGAGGAAGAAGGCCTGAAAACCTTGTTTGAAGACCTAAAGAAAAAGAGCAGAGACCTGCAGAGGCAAGAGAGAAGGTGTACCAGAAGAAAAGAAAGCAGAAGAGCACGTGAGCAATTTCTGAAGAATCCATATGAAGCAGCTAAGAAATTGTTCGTAGAGGCGCGGAGTGGGAAGTTGAAGTGTACGAAAGAGGAGCTGGACACTCATGTTAAACAGACGTACAGCGATCCAAAAAGGGAGGAGCCACTGCCAGACATGAGAGGCCCCAAGCGTCCAACTGCCCCTGGCGTGAGCTTCCAGCTTGGACCATTCAGAGAGAAAGAAGTGGATGAGTTTGTCAGAAAAGCAAGAGCCAAAAGTGCACCTGGAGCAGATGGCGTGTCCTACAAGGTGTTCAAGTACTGTGACAAGCTAAGGTACATCCTTTTCACGATGCTGAGTGAGTTGTGGGATGACAAGGAGCTTGTCGAAGATTGGTGCAGAGCTGAAGGTGTGTACCTACCAAAGGAACAAAATGCAGAGAACATAGGGCAGTTTCGACCTATCTCCATCATCAACGTGGCGTGCAAGATCTTCATGGGAATACTTGCGAAAAGGACGGTGGCATATCTGCAAAGCAACGGCTATGTGGATGAGAGCGTGCAGAAAGCCGGTATACCAGGGATCCCAGGATGCATCGAACATGCTTTCTCCATTTGGGATGCAATCCAGGAGGCCAAGAAAACCAAAGAAAGCCTAAATGTGGTCTGGTTGGATCTGGCGAATGCCTACGGATCCGTACCCCATGAACTGCTGATGAAAGCAATGGAGTTCTTTTACATCCCACACGAGGTGCAAGGCATCATGAGAGAATACTACGGCAACTTCCAGATGCGATTCTCAACCGAAGACTTCACAACTGAGTGGCACCGACTGGAGATTGGGATTGCAGCTGGCTGCACTATATCTGTCATCTGGTTCATCTTGGTGATGGAGATGCTGCTGAGATCTGCAGACTGCTCTGAGGAAAAAGCAAAAGTGAGATCACCGAAGAAAGCCTTCATGGATG
>CM065743.1:47970209-47987709 GCA_033310375.1 Conus canariensis | reverse complement strand
ATTGGGTGAAAGCTAATCAATATGGCATAGCAGCTATGATCCAAAGCGGTACTCACGCAGAGCGAAATGGGAGAGAAACACCACACTTCAACTGCCGGAGTTTGTCAGGGCTGTCCCTTCTATCTCCCACACTTTTTGACATATAACCTGGAAGGCATCATGATCGACGTATTGCAAGATTAGGTCGGCACAGTCAGCATCAAAGGTGAAACAACCACCGATGGGCTTAGCATGCAGTGAAGAAGCTGCCCACGTGCGTCAAAAGACTGGATGAGACATCAACAACACAGGGCATGGAACTCAGCGCCAAGACGACCAAGCTGGTGGCCAGCCACAACATCACCGTCTCTACTGATACAACTACGTTAACAGAGGAGGGGATCCGCTCCACACTTCACTTAGTTCGCATCCATAATCAGCGATGAGGGGTGTACACCAGAAATCCTCTCAACAGCCTCAAAGACAACAAGAGACAACACCGTCCAGAAGGACAAGACCTCATTGAAACACAAGACCAGACTTTTTCTTGAACAAACTTTTTCAAACACGTCCAAACCTTATCCTCCGCCAATGGTGGCCGTGTGGAAGCAGCAGTTTCGTGCCGATTCCACACAGGCCGTTCTGTTTACACCTCTTCGTGTCTTTTAAAACGCAAAAAAAAAAAGTTCGTATCTTTTAAAACGCAAAAAAACAAGCTCTTTGGTACGTTCCATGTGCTGCGTCACTCACTATAAACCATGTTCTGATAAAGTGCTGGGACTTACATGACGTCAGACTCCATGTAAACCTTGCCTACAGATCTCCCAACGGATGCCCTCTCTTGAGTTCTTCAAAGAGATGAACATTTTTTTTTCCAGTCCATCTAAGATTTCAGAAAGAAAGATTTTAGAGCAAATTTTGTATGTGTAATTTTTTCCCCTTGATTCATAACTTGTTTATTTATCTAATTATTTTATTTATGTATCCATTTATTTGTTTGTCTATTCATTTATTTTTGCATATACAAAAGATAACGAAACTGACTTAGACAAGCGAACAGCCCTGATGTGGCCTCTCATGGTCGGCTGAGCAGAAACAACATGAACTAAATTGTGAAGAAGACAAATGAAAGGGGCAAAAGAACACGTGAAAGGGGCAAAAGGACAGGTGGAAGGGGCAAAAGGACAGGTGGAATGGGCAAAAAGGCAGGTGAAAGGGGCAAACAAACAGATGGAAGCGCCAAGAAGACAGGCGAAAGGGGCAAAAAGACAGGTGAAAGGGGCAAAAAGACAGAAGAAAGGGGCAAAAATAGAGATGAAAGGGGCAAAAAGACAGGTGGAAGGGGCAAAGAGACGGGTGAAAGGGGGCGAAAAGAAGGTGGAAGGGGCAAAAAGGCAGGAGGAAGGGCCAAAAAGAGAGGTGAAAGGGGCAAAGAGACAGGTGAAAGGGGAAAAAAGACAGGTGAAAGGGCAAAAAGACAGGTGAAAGGGGAAAAAGACAGGTGAAAGGGGTAAAAAGACAGGTGGAAGGGGCAAAAAGACAGGTGAAAGGGGCGAAAAGGCAGGTGGAGGGGGCAAAAAGACAGGAGGAAGGGCCAAAAAGAGAGGTGAAAGGGGCAAAGCGACAGGTGAAAGGGGCAAAGAGACAGGTGAAAGGGGAAAAAAGACAAGTGAAAGGGCAAAAAGACAGGTGAAAGGGGCAAAAAGACAGGTGGAAGGGGCAAAAAGACAGGTGAAAGGGGGCGAAAAGGCAGGTGGAGGGGGCAAAAAGACAGGAGGAAGGGCCAAAAAGAGAGGTGAAAGGGGCAAAGAGACAGGTGAAAGGGGCAAAGAGACAGGCGAAAGGCGAAAAAAAAGACAGGTGAAAGGGCAAAAAGACAGGTGAAAGGGGAAAAAAGACAGGTGAAAGGGCAAAAAGACAGGTGAAAGATGGCGAAAAGGCAGGTGGAAGGGGAAAAAGGTGGGAGGGGAAAAAGACAGGTGACAGGGCAAAAAGACAGGTGGGAGGGGGCAAAAAGACAGGCGGAAGGGGCAAAAAGACTGGTGAAAGGGGAAAAAGACAGGTGAAAGGGGCAAAAAGACAGGTGGAAGGGGCAAAAAGACAGGTGAAAGGGGCGAAAACACAGGTGAAAGGGGCAAAAATGCAGGAGGAAGGGCCAAAAAGAGAGGTGAAAGGGACAAAGAGACAGGTGAAAGGGGCAAAAAAGACAGGTGGAAGGAGAAAAAAGACAGGTGAAAGGGGCAAAAAGACAGGTGAAAGGGGCAAAAAGACAGGTGGAAGGGGCAAAAAGACAGGTGAAAGGGGGCGAAAAGGCAGGTGGAAGGGGCAAAAAGACAGGAGGAAGGGCCAAAAAGAGAGGTGAAAGGGGCAAAGAGACAGGTGAAAGGGGAAAAAAGAGGGTGAAAGGGCAAAAAGGCAGGTGAAAGGGGAAAAAAGACAGGTGAAAGGGCAAAAAGGCAGGTTGAAAGGGGAAAAAAAAGACAGGTGAAAGGGGCAAAGACAGGTGAAAGGGGCGAAAAGGCAGGTGAAGGGCGAAAAGGCAGGTGGAGGGGAAAAAAAGGTGAAAGGGCAAAAAGACAGGTGAAAGGGCAAAAAGACAGGTGAAAGGGCAAAAAGACAGTGGAAAGGGGAAAAAAGACAGGTGAAAGGGCAAAAAGACAGGTGAAAGGGCAAAAGGCAGGTGAAAGGGAAAAAAGACAGGTGAAAGGGCAAAAAGACAGGTGAAAGGGGCAAAAAGACAGGTGGAAGGGGAAAAAGACAGGTGAAAGGGGCGAAAAAGGCAGGTGGAGGGGCAAAAAGACAGGAGGAAGGGCAAAAAGAAGGTGAAAGGGGCAAAAAGACAGGTGAAAGGGGCAAAGAGACAGGCGAAAGGCGAAAAAAAAGACAGGTGAAAGGGCAAAAAGACAGGTGAAAGGGGAAAAAAGACAGGTGAAAGGGCAAAAAGACAGGTGAAAGATGGCGAAAAGGCAGGTGGAAGGGAAAAAAGGTGGGAGGGAAAAAGACAGGTGAAGGGCAAAAAGACAGGTGGAGGGGGCAAAAAGACAGGCGGAAGGGGCAAAAAGACTGGTGAATGGGGAAAAAGACAGGTGAAAGGGGCAAAAAGACAGGGGAAAGGGGCAAAAAAGACAGGTGAAAGGGCAAAAGACAGGTGAAAGGGGCAAAAATGCAGGAGGAAGGGCAAAAAGAAGGTGAAAGGGACAAAGAGACAGGTGAAAGGGGAAAAAGGCAGGTGGAAGGAGGAAAAAAGACAGGTGAAAGGGGCAAAAAGACAGGTGAAAGGGGCAAAAAGACAGGTGGAAGGGGCAAAAAGACAGGTGAAAGGGGCGAAAAGGCAGGTGGAAGGGGCAAAAAGACAGGAGGAAGGGCCAAAAAGAGACGCGAAAAGGGGCAAAAGAGACAGGTGAAAGGGGAAAAAAGAGAGGTGAAAGGGCAAAAAGGCAGGTGAAAGGGGAAAAAAAGACAGGTGAAAGGGCAAAAAGGCAGGTGAAAGGGGAAAAAAAAGACAGGTGAAAGGGGCAAAGAGACAGGTGAAAGGGGCGAAAAGGCAGGTGAAAGGGGCGAAAAGCAGGTGAAAGGGGCGAAAAAGGCAGGTGGAGAGGGGAAAAAAAGGTGAAAGGGCAAAAAGACAGGTGAAAGGGCAAAAAGACAGGTGAAAGGGGAAAAAAGACAGGTGAATGGGCAAAAAGACAGGTGAAAGGGCAAAAAGGCAGGTGAAAGGGAAAAAAAGACAGGTGAAAGGGCAAAAAAATAAAGGACAGGTGAAAGGGGCGAAAAGGCAGGTGAAAGGGGCGAAAAGGCAGGTGAAAGGGGCGAAAAGGCAGGTGGGAGGGGAAAAAAAGGTGAAAGGGCAAAAAAGACAGGTGAAAGGGCAAAAAGACAGGTGAAAGGGGAAAAAGACAGGTGAAAGGGCAAAAAGACAGGTGAAAGGGGAAAAAGACAGGTGAAAGGGTAAAAAAGACAGGTGGAAGGGGCAAAAAGACAGGTGAAAGGGGCGAAAAGGCAGGTGAGGGGGCAAAAGACAGGGAAGGGCCAAAAAGAGAGGTGAAAGGGGCAAAAGCGACAGGTGAAAGGGGCAAAGAGACAGGTGAAAGGGGAAAAAAGACAGTGAAAGGGCAAAAAGACAGGTGAAAGGGGCAAAAAGACAGGTGGAAGGGGCAAAAAGACAGGTGAAAGGGGCGAAAAGGCAGGTGGAGGGGGCAAAAAGACAGGAGGAAGGGCCAAAAAGAGAGGTGAAAGGGGCAAAGCGACAGGTGAAAGGGGCAAAGAGACAGGCGAAAGGGGAAAAAAAAGACAGGTGAAAGGGCAAAAAGACAGGTGAAAGGGGAAAAAAAGACAGGTGAAAGGGCAAAAAGACAGGTGAAAGGGGGGAAAAAAAGACAGGTGAAAGGGCAAAAAGACAGGTGGAAAAGATGGCGAAAAGGCAGGTGGAAGGGAGGGAAAAAGGTGGGAGGGGAAAAAGACAGGTGACAGGGCAAAAAGACAGGTGGGAGGGGGCAAAAAGACAGGTGGAAGGGGCAAAAAGACTGGTGAAAGGGGAAAAAGACAGGTGAAAGGGGCAAAAAGACAGGTGAAAGGGGCAAAAAGACAGGTGAAAGGGGCGAAAAGACAGGTGAAAGGGGCAAAAATGCAGGAGGAAGGGCCAAAAAGAGAGGTGAAAGGGACAAAGAGACAGGTGAAAGGGGAAAAAGACAGGTGGAAGGAGAAAAAAGACAGGTGAAAGGGGCAAAAAGACAGGTGAAAGGGGCAAAAAGACAGGTGGAAGGGGCAAAAAGACAGGTGAAAGGGGGCGAAAAGGCAGGTGGAAGGGGCAAAAAGACAGGAGGAAGGGCCAAAAAGAGAGGTGAAAGGGGCAAAGAGACAGGTGAAAGGGGAAAAAAGAGAGGTGAAAGGGCAAAAAGGCAGGTGAAAGGGGAAAAAAAAGACAGGTGAAAGGGCAAAAAGGCAGTTGAAAGGGGAAAAAAAAGACAGGTGAAAGGGGCAAGGAGACAGGTGAAAGGGGCGAAAAGGCAGGTGAAAGGGGCGAAAAGGCAGGTGGGAGGGGAAAAAAAGGTGAAAGGGCAAAAAGACAGGTGAAAGGGCAAAAAGACAGGTGAAAGGGCAAAAAGACAAGTGAAAGGGGAAAAAGACAGGTGAAAGGGCAAAAAGACAGGTGAAAGGGCCAAAAGGCAGGTGAAAGGGAAAAAAAAGACAGGTGAAAGGGCAAAAAGACAGGTGAAAGGGGCGAAAAGGCAGGTGAAAGGGGCGAAAAAGCAGGTGAAAGGGGCGAAAAGGCAGGTGGGAGGGGGAAAAAAGGTGAAAGGGCAAAAAGACAGGTGAAAGGACAAAAAGACAGGTGAAAGGGCAAAAAGACAGGTGAAAGGGCAAAAAGACAGGTGAAAGGGGAAAAAAGACAGTTGAAAGGGGAAAAAGACAGGTGAAAGGGCGAAAAAGACAGTTGAAAGGGCGAAAAAGACAGGGGAAAGGGCGTGAAAGACAGGTGAAAGGGCGTAAAAGACAGGTGAAAGGGCGTAAAAGACAGGTGAAAGGGCGTGAAAGACAGGTGAAAGGGGCAAAAAGACAGGTGAAAGGGGAAAAAGACAGGTGAAAGGGTGTAAAAAAACAGGTGAAAGGGCCAAAAAGAGAGGTGAAAGGGGCAAAGAGACAGGTGAAAGGGGCAAACAGACAGAACAAGTGAACTACAGAAAAGGTGAATACAGACATAAAGACAACAGCAAGAGACATAAACACAGAATTACTAGAACAACATTTCCAAAAGCAGAAATACCATTTTAAATTGTTCAAACTGTGGTCAATCATGTCATTTCCTTGCATCTAATTTCCACATCCTTTGCACATTGTGGGAACGAACAAACAGGGCTTTGAGTTCAACAGAGAAATGAATGGCTGATAAGTCCTTAACATTATCATTATAACATCATCATCATAAATACCATTATCATTACTATGATACGGAGAGGGGGGAGGGCGAGAGGAGGGAGGGCGAGAAAGGGGGAAAGGGGAGGGGGGGGGGGGGCGAAATGAGCGGCATGGGTGCAGGAATAAGAAAGTGGCACTGATGGTAGGACAGAAAAAAATACGAAGCAAAAAAAAAAAAAAAAAAAGACATTCCAGCATTATGTTCAGGATTACAGCCATTAGAAAGGTCCCATGTCACGTCATAGTGAGGCATGGCCTAATCTTTTGGTCACATGTCACATCAAACTGGGACAGATCTGATATTTGGGTACATCTCACGTCATGGTCTGATTGTATGTCATGTCATGTCACACATCTAATCTTTGGTCACAGTGTGACATGGTATGATCTTTGGTCACATGTCACATCAAACTGGGACAGGTCCGATATTTGGGTACATCTCACGTCATGGTCTGATTATATGTCATGTCATGTCACAGTGGGACATCATCTAATCTTTGGTCACGTCATGTCACAGTGTGACATGGTATGATCTTTGGTCACGTCATGTCAAAGTGTGACATGGTCTGATCTTTGGACACATGTCACGTCACAGTGAGACATGGTCTGATCTTTGGACACATGTCACGTCATAGTGAGACATGGTCTGATTTTTGCACACATGTCACGTCATAGTGAGACATGGTATGATCTTTGGACACGTGTCACATCATAGTGAGACATGGTATGATCTTGGTCACATGCCACGTCATAGTGAGACATGGTATGATCTTTGGACACATGTCACATCACAGTGAGACATAGTATGATCTTTGGACACACGTCACGTCATAGTGAGACATGGTATGATCTTTGGATACATGTCACGTCATAGTGAGGCATGGCCTCATCTTTGGTCACAGGTCAAGGCACACTGGGACATGCAATTGAAAATGCCAGCTTTATAAAACAATGGTAACGACCAACGACATCAGACAATGATACTGCAGATGAAAATATTTCATAAGATGACATTGATATATAAGATGTTCGAGAATAACTCCCTAGACAGCAGGCTTCCTAGACCTATTAATCTTTCACACAGATTTTATAGCACCGTAAGAAGAGCAAATAGGACAGTGGAATGAAACATTACCCCTTAGAAATGATTCTTTCAATTATGCATACATTATTAACTGAACCTGTTCTCAAACACTCAAAGAACACTATTCTGAATCAGGATTTCTGTTGCTTTAGATGACGTACCTCTCTTCACGTTTCAGCATATCAGTTCAGAATTATCGAATAATAAAGTGTATTGTTTGTGATCGGGTGTCTTACTATCAGGAATGTTTGGGCAATCAAACCTATCGAATTGCTTTCATATGCTTGCGTACTGTCCTGAAACCACGTGACGCGTTGTTGAACACTGTGCAGTGGTGATCTCCTCTTGATTACATGCGAGTGTCCTCCCGGGGAACAGCCCTGCCTCTAGCACTCGTGGCTCCATTAGTGGCTTGATCATTGGTCATGGTCCTAGCTTTTTTCTTGGAACTTCGCATTCTAAGCACCACAATAGCAACTACCACGATGATGACAACAAGTCCGGCGAATCCGGCTCCAACGTATACTGCAACGTATTTGTGTGGACTCTCATTCCTATTGGTAGCATTCTTTCCTTCAGTTGTGGCGGGACTCTGTGTACTAACAGCAGGTGTAGTGTTGTTGTTCGACACCGTAAGACTCGTTTCAGTGTCAGCCGGTGTGTCTGGCAACAAAAGAAACAGCCAAAAAGAAAGAGCAGTGAGATGAAAGAAGACACTGCTGCTTGTGTCGCCTCCTCCTTCACATGTCACCGACAACAGTCGGGTCATGACAACACAGGCGGACACTGAAACGTGTATAGACAGGGACAGTACACTGCATTCTTGCTGTACTTGGGGGCCAGTTTTCTCTGTGTGCTGATGACAGGATTTTCAACATCAGTTGAAAATGATGAATAATTCCATATTTATAAAATTTGGTCTTGTTTTAACGTTTAAAAACTTAGAAAAAATAGATATAAGGAAAAAAAAAAAAAAAAGAAAATCCGACTTTAGTGGTTTTGCTAATAAAAAGTGACAACACATCAAGTCCGAATGAAAAACTGATTTCTGGTACTGAAACAACAACAATAACAAACAACAACAAGAACAACAACACACACAGAGCTCCGGCAGCAGTACTGATCTCCTTGGATCTTACCAGCATGGGTCTCATCTTCTTGGATCTTACCATCTTGGACTTTATCTTCTTGGATATAATCTTGGGGAAGTTATCTTTTTAAATTGTCTCTTCTTTGATTTTCTTGAGTCTCATCTTTTTGGATATTACCTTTTTTTATCTCATGTTCTTGGATATTGCCTTTCTGGATCTCATCTTGGATACTGCCTTTCCGGATCTCATCCTTCTTGGATACTGCCTTTCTGGATCTCATCTTCTTGGATATTGCCTTTCTGGATCTCATCTTCTTGGATATAGCCTTTCTGGATCTCATCTTCTTGGATATTGTCTTTCTGAATCTCATCTTCTTGGATATTGCCTTTCTGGATCTCATCTTCTTGGATATTGCCTTTCTGATCTCATCTTCTTGGATATTGCCTTTCTGAATCTCAATCTCGGATATTGCCTTTCTGGATCTCATCTTGGATATTGCCTTCGAACTCATATTCTCGTATTGCCTTTCTGGATCTCATCTTGGATACTGCCTTTCTGAATCTCATATTCTCGGATATTGCCTTTCGGGATCTCATCTTGGATATTGCCTTTCTGAATCTCATATTCTCGGATATTGCCTTTCTGGATCTCATCTTGGATATTGCCTTTCTGAATCTCATCTTCTTGGATATTGCCTTTCTGGATCTCATCTTCTTGGATATTGCCTTTCTGGATCTCATCTTGGATACTGCCTTTCTGGATCTCATCTTCTTGGATATTGCCTTTCTGGATCTCATCTTCTTGGATATTGCCTTTCTGGATCTCATCTTCTTGGATATTGCCTTTCTGAATCTCATATTCTCGGATATTGCCTTTCTGGATCTCATCTTCTTGGATATTGCCTTTCTGGATCTCATCTTCTTGGATATTGCCTTTCTGGATCTCATCTTCTTGGATATTGCCTTTCTGGATCTCATCTTCTTGGATATTGCCTTTCTGAATCTCATCTTCTTGGATATTGCCTTTCTGGATCCCATCTTCTTGGATATTGCCTTTCTGGATCTCATCTTGGATACTGCCTTTCTGGATCTCATCTTCTTGGACATTGCCTTTCTGGATCTCGTCTTCTTGCATATTGCCTTTCTGGACCTCATCTTGGTCACTGCCTCTGTGGATCTCATTTGTTTGGATATTTCATTTGATAGTTTTGTTTTCTGTGATCATATCTTCCAGAATTTCAACACACAAAATGAATAAGTGAGGCGAGATCGGATCACCCTGTCTGCATCCTTGACTAATTTTAAACCACGAAGACGCTTCTCTGTGTTTTATTATGTTGGCTTTAATATTTACAAAATAAAACAAATTCTATCCAATTGCAAATAACACTCCCAAACTCAAAACCCTAAGATTTGTTAACTTAAAGTTGCAATGATCTGTATAAAATGCTTTTTGTCAAAAAAGGCGTAACAGCAGCCCTGCCAGATTTCCCTGTTAAAATAGTTGATAAAGTCTAATGATGTCACCAATGAATATCCCCAACATAAATCCTGAATGACGTTCGTTTATTAGACTATGTAATACTGTTTTTATTATAGCCACAGTGCATTCCAATCCAGTTTTATATACAATATTTATCAGACTCCTAGGCCGCCAATGTTTAATATGTATCATTTAGGTCTCTTAGGTTTGGGAATTCTTTCTTTTTAAGACATAGTTCTTTTCTTTTTAATTCATCATTAGGCAACTGCGAAAAACCCAGTCCATTTTTTTAAATTACAGATGAATCTGCCACTTACAGGACTTTTATTATTTTTCATGTGCATTAGGGCTATTGTTGCTCCCTCTAGATTTATTTCCTCTTCTAAGGTCTCTGAGACTTCTCAACTTAGGTTTAGAAGATCTGCAATTACCTCATCTATTTTGCCCTTCCAATCACAATTGCCATTTTTCTTTTTGACACAACTCTTGATAAAAGCTAGCTGCTTCACATATAATGTCTTTTGTAGTCTTCAAAACATTTCCATGTCTCTCAAGCAAGTCAATCGTTTATTTACATACATAATTATGTTTTCATTATAAAAAAAAACACAACTATTATCGTTTATTTACATACATAATTATGTTTTCATTATAAAAAAATCTATTATCTTTTCACCTTGAGAAATTGACCTATCTCTAGATCTCAACAACACACCTTCTAAGTTCTGTTCTCTTATGGCTTATTTTTCATTCTTTAACAGAAATTCGTTAGCATTATCTAATATCTTTGACTATTTCTCTCGAATATTTTTCTTTGAATGATTTTCCCTCTCCTTCTGCTTGTTTCTTTAACAGAACATTAAGAAAAAATAATTTATGTGATATCTTAAATTCTAACCGATTCAAGTTTGTCAAACTAAGTTCGGATTTTTATCGTACACCATGCCTATTCCTTTATTTGTAGCCTTGATCCCTTTAATACACTCAGCAACATTTTGAGTCATTTCATAATGAACAACTGTACTGCCTAAAACTGCGTTTATAGCCTGTAAGACCATCAAGTAATCGGTTCTATAACTTGGGTTGATCTCTCAGCCTGCAGTGTCAGACATCATGTGCTCACTGAACAAAAAGAAGTCTAATCTACTTCGCTGTTAAGGCTGGGATCTTCTCCAAGTGAATCGTCTAGTGTTTAATAGTGTTCTCCCCACATATTGACAAGATCTAAAGAATCCGCCAGTCCATTTAGTCTTCCACTAGTTTTCGATTTGTTCATTTATTTTAAAATTGTCATAAAAAAATGTTAGGATTTTTAAACTTAAATTCCAATCTCCCGCCAGAATTCAACTCTGTTTCTTTAATTCCAATATATGCTCCACACATTCTCGGTACAGTTCTGGACTTTCTTTACTGGGACCATAAATGATTCTGATAAAGAAATCCATCTTCGACCAGCCGCCGTGGCGAAGTGGTTAGCGTCGCGGACTCCCGGCTGGGAGGTCGTGGGTTCGAATCCCATCAGAGTCATGTGGGTTTTTCGGTCCCGACCGGCTCCTACCCAGAGTTGAGTTTGCTGCGGACTCAGTTGGGGAGACTGGGACCACACAGTCGAGTTTCATCCACTTAATGGATGCGTTTCTGAGAGTGTTGCTCAAATTTCCTGACCAACACTGCAGGTGCCTGTATCTCTCGGGCCTGGTTGACGCTGGGATATATTATGAAAAGGAAGCATTGAGTACGGCCCTGTCATGTAGTCTCAGACCGAAATGGAAATCCGTAGCATCATCTTAATCATCCTCATTCTCATCGATCAGCATTAAAAAAAATGTCTCAAGTTCTGTGGCCCTTCATGCCCTGCTCTCATGGTGACCTCAGTTTCGATGTTCTCTCCACGTCTATGGCCTTAGTTTGGTTCCGTTGGGATCACCAGTATCGGTGAGACTATGGGGGCTGTCGTTGGACGGACGTGGTGGTGCCCTCCGGAGGGAGAGCTCCGCGACTAAGCAATTATTGTCGTCAGTAGGGGGCTTAGTAGGTGGTGTCCTGCATATGTTAGATCAGAACAGGCGCCACTGAACACCACCGAAGTGACTCGGCAGCAGTGCAGTGTCTCCTCCCGTGGGTTGCCTCTTGACGACTTGACATTGACTGCTCCCTGTGGATTGCCGGTGCTGGGGCTGCGGCGGGGCCGACCGGGCTGTGGCTGTGGACGGGGTGTCGGAATGAGCGGCATGGTTGCACTGCCTCTGAGGTGGCACAGAGGTTGGGACAGCAAAAAAAAAAAAAAAAAAAAAAAAAAGAAATCCATCTTCCTGAAATTGGACATGTAATCTCAATTCAGATCTTTGTACACTTAATTTTCTTTAAACAGGAAGTTATCAGTAAACAGGACTGCCACCCCTCTTGAATTTGTGTTATATGAAGCGAAATACCACTGGTATTCCCAGTCTCCTCTACAGCACTTATCCATCTCTGTGTTTAAAAGTGTATCCTTAAGTAAAATTATACTGTGTACTTTTTGTCTTAAAAAGTGGAAGACATCTCTTCTTTTCTTTGCACTTCCGAGCCCTTGCAATAAACTGTACAAACTGAAATGTTCTGAGGCATATCAAATCATTAGAAAACGATGTGCTACTATTGTACACATGGACTTATTCAAAACCAGTAGTGTTAATTAAGGCTCCCCTGACAATATCAATACACAAAAATGTACACAGGTACATTTAGCACAATACATGCAAACATTTACCAAGTAATTGAAAGAAAGAGCTTTGATGCAAAATTTCACCAAAAATTGTAGATATATTCTGCATTAACTTCTAATGAATTCTACAAGAACTCCTGGTGAATACTGCAGGAAGTCTGGTGAATTCTACAGCAACTCCAGGTGAATTATGTGGGAAATCTTGGATAAGTTTGTTAGTGCTGGTGAATACTGCAGGAACCTGTGGTGAATTGGGAGCCGGAATAGCTCAGTTGGTAGAGCGCCTGACTCGTAATCTTGGTGATCCTGGGGTTGCGGGTTCGAATCTCCGCCGGGGCGTTTCGGTACAGGGGGATTTTTCCCTCGGAGTTAACATTAGTTCTGACTCCATTTCCCATACAGTCCTTCGAATGAGACTATAAACCGAGGTTCCGTGTGTGAACGCACGCATAATATCTTGCACACACGTAAAATCCCATCACCAACTTTCGGAAGAGTAGGCCAGTTTGGCCGTTGGTATGGATGACACATTACACACAGCATGCACCCTGAGTAAGAAATGGAAAGAATGAAGGAAGTAAAGAAACTGAGTGAACGATATTGAACGATATTGACTGGATGACACGGGAAACGACTGAATGAAGCGCCAGCTGGCAGCTCTTCAGTCGGCACTACCCAGGTAGGCAGCCCGTTGTGTAAGCGAGTGTTGATTGTAAAGCGCTTAGAGCTTGGTCTCTAGCCGAGAATAGGCGCTATATAAGTATTCATTATTATTATTATTAATTCTGTCAGGACCACTGAACACTGCCAGAAATCCTGATGAATTCTGTAGGTACTGCTAGTGAATTCTTTTGGAACTCCTGATAAATTCTGCATGAAATCCTGGTGAATTCTGCGGGAAGTCCTGATAAATCAAAGAAGAAGTCCAGGTCAATTCTGCAGGCACTGTTCCTGAAGTCTGTAAGAACTCTTGATCAATTCTGCAGAAATTCCTGATGAACCATGTAGGAACTCTAGAAGAATCTGCTGAAACTTTCTGTAAATTCAACAAGAACTCTTTTTTTTACTTCTGCCAGAACTTCTAGTGAATTCTGAAGGAAATCTTATTGAATTCTGTAGGAACTCCAGATGAATTCTGATGGATATCCAACTGAAATCTGTAGACACTCCTTGTGAAGTCCTCCTGGATTCTGTACAAGGTCCTGACAAAATACTCAGTAACTCCTGGTGAGCTCTGCAGGACTCGTGGTGAATGCCACACCAGAACTTCTGGTGACAGTAAATTCCGTAGGAACTCCTAACGAATTCTGCAGGAATTCTTGATGAATTCTGCGAGAACTACCACTAAATTCCATGTGGCACGTGCTGGCCATACTCAGCACTTTAACAGTGAAAAGAACTTCTCACTCTAGTAACTAGACTCAAATCATTATTGAAAATTAGTTGCTGCTGACATAATCTTTGCAGTGGAGTGTCCGCACAGTAAACGAGTTACCCTGTACTGATGCATGACAGCAGTAGGAGCTACAGACACAGCGTAATTCTGTGAAACGAAACTTAATGATTTGTTGTATAACAGAATGGAAAGGGCTGTTTGAATCAGTTGGACAATACATAGAATGGCTGGCTGTTTATTTGAGGCACTCGCTGACATGGCTGAAAAAAGACTGTGTACTGGCTAGAAGTCTCCGCAGTTACACCAATGGTGGCAAGTTTCAGTCAACACACAGAATTTCTTGATTCGTGGATTGCCTTTAAACACACACACACACACACACACACACACACACACACACACACACAGAGAGAGAGAGAGAGAGAGAGAGAGAGAGAGAGAGAGATGCAGTGATAGATCAAGTACCAAATATGTAAAACAGAGAGAGAGAGAGAGAGATGCAGAGTGGTAGATAAAATACCAGACATGTAACACAGATAAATTGGCACAGGTGAACCGGAAAAAAAGCCATGCAGAAACGCAGGTCAACCGTTCGGTAGACACACTCGGCAAGGTAAAGGGATAAGCAGGTAGGTTGGTGAAAACTAAGGAGGCGATTAATTAAGCAGACAGGGAGGCAGATGGAGGAGGGTGGGTTGGAAGAGGGTGGGAGGTTGGGAAGGGAGAAACGTGACCATGTGGCTTGATGGCTAAACAGGTGGGAAGTAGGAAAATTGCACACACAAAAAAGGGAAGTTGAAACCACTCGCCCATTTCGTTTAGTGGTCTGGCAGACTTCACATTTTTTTCCCCATACTTTGTGGACACGTAAGGTATGAAACATTTCTTGGCTGCCTTTAGCTCTCTAAGTGGTGCTGCACTGCTAGCTAATGTTGGTCACAGTCTTACTAGAGTGGCCAATGCTGAACAACAGTCAGTGCTGAGTACGACAACCCACTCCGCTATCTTTGGTGCAATGACCTCCCCTCCCCCCCCCCCCCCCCTCTCTCTATCTGTGCCAATCACAACGCACTCTGGTCGTTCAGGCAGTGGGTCCAAGAAGACTATAAGTGAAAAGCAGCAATGGAGTAACATTCAAATTTTAAGTGTTCACGTGGAATTCTAAGGTGCCAGTAAATAGATAGGTTTGGCATATTCACAAAGCTCGGTGTGGTGAAAATCTGCTTAGTTGCTCTATAACCTTTTCTTAGTATCTCAATGCGGATATGGAATTATATGACTTACAGATGGACAAGAGAGAGAGAGAGAGAGAGAGAGAGAGAGAGAGAGAGAGAATCAAGGAGTGAGGAAAATCTTTAATTCATCGGGTCCAGGAGTTGGTCATATTTGTGTCTATCCAATATGACCTGGAAACCAGCAGAATTCACTTGCAAACAAACGCAGCTTGAATTAAAAGTTGAAGAGCATGACAAAGCATGAGCAACCAAACAAAAAAATTAAAGAATAAAAAAAACACCCCAGCCCTGCGAAAAGAAATCAAAAACTGTAAAAAAAAAAAAAAGGCATGAGTACATCAAGCTGCAGGGGAGAAGGAAACCACAGGGCTGGGACAGGAAGAGCATGACGAAACAAAACAGCATGAACTCGCTCCCAGAACTAATGTATGTAACAGGCTATGCTGAACCTCATGAATATCAGGAAACAAGAGCTGAGTCTTTTTATAATATATTCATGTATTCATTCATATATTAATTTCATTTAGTTTGTTTTCGACACCCACGTCTCGTGCCCGAGTCATGAGCGATGAGTGGAATCCGCACGATTTTATCCCGACAGGGCATCCTTCTTTGCTGCATTCTTACCAGTACTCCCACTTCCACACGGCGACCCACTTCACTAGTGAAGATCAGCATAATTATGCTGAGTATATACTTCTTGCCTCTAGAAAGCTGAAACTGCCCACCCCCCTTCCACCCCCCCCCCCCATCCCCCTCCACATCTCCATCCCTCCATCTGGCCTGCCAGTCTCCAACATTCTCTCCATGCTGATTTCAATCTGAATCGTCCATCAATATCCCTCTTGATAGAACAAAGCTCGAAACTGCCTTTACACATGATCAAATCAGGTGCACATTGTTCGTCCATACATGGGAATATCAAAGCTTGTCTCTCAGAAGACAGTGAAATGATCAAGGCTTAATTCAGTGCAGTTACCTGGTGATGATGACGACGATTCTTCGGTCCCTGTGGTTACAACTACAAGAAAAATGCCATAAAAGACCATGCATGTTACGTCACTCCAAACTAGCAGGTTCAAACTCTGGCATCTTCTAATGCTCTCGAGTTTTATCTATGTTGGCATACCGGTGTAATGATCTGCAACACTGTGCAAATGCTATACTGTGTGTGTGTGTGTGTGTGTGTGTGTGTGTGTGTGTGTGTGTACATGCACATGCATGCGTGTGTGTGTGTACATGCGTGTGTGTCAAACAATTTTAGTGTCTATGTATACTTTCTTTAATGATAATATGAATTATCACTGTCCTTATCATAATCAGTTCTGTATTGTATAATACCATTCTATGTTAGTATCCTTAGTCCCTGAAGAGACAAGAACCATAGGGAAAAAGCATCTTCTCACGTATAAAACACCCTTGGGAATACAGTTAATCAGCCAATCAAACGCTCTCTCTCTCTCTCTCTCTCTCTCTCTCTCTTTTCATCAACAATTGTACCGAAATCGTGTATATGTATAAATGTATATTCTTTTCTTAACACAAACACGGTGAAGCTGTGTTGGGACCTGACAATAATTCATATGTTTGTTACATTCATATACGAACTTTATGCTGCTTTGGATATCTTGAAAATACAAGTGTAACGAAGCGCTTGACAAACCCATCCGATCGGTCCCACTCAATCCCCAAACTGCACAATAGATTTCAAATCTATGCCCACTCTCCCCTTTCAACCCCCCCCCCACCCTCCCCTTTCTCTCTCTTAGAATGGTGTGAGCGCCAGACTTACACTATCTCTTAGGAAAGAAAGTTACGTCACGGAAACGCGTGACGTATTTTGTGTTTTTCTCAGTCCACCTCCTGTTCCCTTTCAACCACAGGGAAATTTACATTGCATTGTAACAATTGCCAGTCTCACCCCCCCCCCCTTCCCCTGCGCCATCTGCACCCCCCCCCCCCTCCTATCCATTGACACGAAGGCATGTTGCCGAAGGCATGTTGCCGCTCTCTCCACCACCCCCACCACCCCACCGGAGCCACGTGCAGCCTTAGTTGAAACAAAGAGTAGCTGGCAAACCTCCCTCCTTCTCCAACCCCCCCCCCCTCCTCTCTTTCATATCCACCATCCATGTGCCACGTACCTCTGATAAATGATGTCACTGTGTCCCCCCCCCCCCCCCCCCCCCCCCCCCCCGCCGCAATGGTCTAAATTAGCATTCGTCTATACGGACGCATAAATTAACCGACCGCTGATCACAGCGAGCCGGCGCCGACAAAGTTCAAACAATTTCCGAGGTGAATAATGGTAAGAATAGATCCCTCCCCCTCTCACTCCCGGTGTTTGACTGACACCTTGTCAGCCAGATCACAAACCTGATTTGGCAGTTTAGAATACATATACCAGATACATAGGTTCGCGACTTCACTGACCCCTCAAGACTGCCTGTAGATCAGAACAGTGAAAGACGAAGAGACGACCAGAGAGAAGGCCTGGTAACCTCCTAGCACTTCTTAATCTCAAGTCTAAGATCACTGGTTCATTCCCAGGAAAAGTGAGTTGGAACTATGTTTTACATTTTCGAATCTATGTATTGATTTTATGTATGCCGG